>DWIE01000122.1:0-21819 GCA_018248235.1 Choaspes benjaminii
TTCACTGCTAGTTAGCTTTGCTTTCGCCGATGTAAATTCCCTGTGTAGGTTCTGTCATCGGCGCATATAATAAGGAAAGCCGTTACTATAACAGTATGGAGTGTATGAGTGGCCTACACACAACTAGGTGCTCACCAGATGTATTATTAACTTGGAAACTGCCGAGACCGGTATCGAGGATCGAGGCGAAGAGAAACTAAAAGATATATGTCAATGTTCAATAGTTGTAAATGTACATTGTATGGGCAATAAGTAAGTGGAATGCGGATTATCCAGCGAAAGTACAGAGTACCTACTTTTTTCTATTTATTTAATTCGAGGTCGAGATACATTTAATCAGGACGTGGATTTTTGCTGTACGTCTATTTTCTCGGTCATGTTATATATCTATATACTTGAAAAGTAAAATATTTGCATAAATATGTAATAAATAGGAAAATGCATGCAACACGGTTTGCAATAAGTAATCTAAATACAATTTTACAAATTGCTATCTTAAGTATTAAAATAATGTGTTCGTCAGGGATTCGTGCACGTGCGCGTATGGTTCCCGCAGTTCCCTGGGGTGGTGATGCAGTCCGATCAGGAACTGATCATCATGTGCAAGCCGCCAGAGCCCACGATCATCGAGAACAAGGCCGCAGGTTTTGCCGGTAGCTTGTGAGTATATAATACGACTGAAAAGGCAAATGCCGTGTGCAGTTAAATTTAACGGAGTATTTCATTTAATATTATATTTAGTTATATTATTACATTAAGATGACCTGCCTACATATTCATCATACCTAGATATGTAAACAACGTCACAAAAATACATGTTGAGTGTAATAAACATTTTCCTAGTATAATGCTCTGAATGAATGAATGGCATATTCGGCCGTATTTCCTTGGTACTTCCTACGAATTTATTAACATATCTACTACCTGGCGACATTCCGACTGGTAATTTAGACAATGATGTGGCCAAAATATTACCAAATAAAGCGGTAGTAGTAAGACATTACTTCAACTGTATTCGTGGAAATCAGGCTTTGGATGCTAAAGAAGCCGTAAAAGCTCCTCTATGAATTCCAGTCCGCACGGCGCTCGCGTCTCGGGCGTGGTGGAGGAGACGCCGGGCCGCTTGGAATACGAAGTAGCGCTGTACAAAGAAGCGCCGCCTGTCTCCCGCCACTCCAACCATTCCGTGGACCTGCCCGTTGACCAGGTAACTGCTGTACGTGGCTTTCTTATCTTCCTTCTTATTAAAATTACTCGTCTATTTATCTATGTAAATCATTTGCTAAAAACTAAAATTCTATGCAGGGCATTTTAATAGCTCGTATCCCTTTTACTATCGTAACTGATATAATATACATTCTTGATGATGGAGATTCATAAATTGTGAGACATAACAGGAAGTATCCATGACAATTTTTGCGAGGTGTATTATTAATGACGTCAGCTGAGCAGCCAAATCGAATAACAAAGTTATTGTGACCTACCACCTACATCTCCAAACTTGTTAAAACATTGCAATATTATACACTATAATATATAAAACCGTTGTTGTATGAATACATTACGCATTAAAAATAAAATATAGGTAACTTAACGAACTTAACGATCCTATAATATATTAAAGGTTTATCTGCATATGGTTATAATAATTACTTATCTACCAGTCTATATCTATAACATATAACCTTCTTGCAGGCTGTACCAATTGGTACTAAACTACAGTTGCGCGCGCGCATTAACCCAGACTCGGCGTGGCGTCACATAAAGCTACTGGAAGTGGCCGTCTCCCCTGACCCTGACCGGCCGCATGCACCGGGTGCAGTGCTTTTGGTCAAAGATGGGTAAGTGATGATTTATTATAAAAAAAAAATATGGCTTACCCCGACCCGAGAAAGTTAGTACTATAGATAACGTATTACACTTGTCACCAAAACAAATTATTTTTTATGCTCTATATTATTTTTGCCAAACCAGATAAAAACGGAGAGAAAAGAGTGACTTAAACAGCGTTAAACACAAATCCTTCTGTCAAGTTTTAAAACTGTGCATGAGGACAATCTTGGAAATAAATATGTTTAATGCCAATAAGTGGTTTATTTAATTATAAATTATTAGGTTTGTAAGCAGTAGAAATTCACCGGAATTCTATAAAACACCGGCAAGTTATTTATTTTCAAGATATTTTCTTCAAATGTAACCGTTAAATGTGTACGTACAGCACGTGGGAAGAACAGTATTGCTATTATTCTAACAAAAAAATTGATATGTATATTAAGTTAAGCGTTTAGTTTTGTATTTGGAAAGTAACGGAGGCGTACACTAACTATTGATGAACGGTATGATTGCATAGTCATAACACATACCAGATGCCGTAATCGAGACTTCGCGTCTATCATACCGCACCAGCCGGCGCGGTACCGCGAGCGGCACAACGAGGTGTTTTTGGACTTCGAAGCGTTCCTGCTAGCCTCCATGAAGGAACGCTCTACGCTATGGATACATTCGCAGATCAAGGCGTGCATGGACGCTGCCGACTGCCAGCCAGATTACTGTCTCGATTTGTACGAACCATCAGGTAAAGTTTTCAAGTAAACTACTTGTATATCTAGTAGTACTCGCGATATTTTTATAATACTGGTTCATAACTCACTCCTCGACATAATCAGCAGTAAAGTTCAGGAAACTCTTTTTAAATAATTTCAATTATTTGATTTTTTGATAAATAGAACAACACAAATAAAAATCTAAGTTATTCAATATCGATTACAATGATATGTATTTCTTCTTTTGTTCGAGTGCGAATGTGACTTCAATAAGCTTTCACACCTTAACTAGACAGCCGATCATCATGATATTTTTACACACATTTTCAGGGGTACCTAAAATTACAAAGCGTAGTTTTTTTTTCACAAAATACTGTATACCAGTGGCCTGGCTGCTAATATTTTATAAATCTTGGATGTCTTTTATTAATATTACGCACCTAATAAGATAAAATTGTCTAGCAGGTCACGGCCGGCGGCGGAGAGCGCTGCCCGACTACCACAACAGCACGAGCGAGGCGCTAACAGCCGACAACAGCTCGATTCCCTTCACGCGGTTCAAGGAGAACCTCGAGTACACTGTAGTGATGCCCGGCGAGCTGTTCCACAGGACCCCGCTGGAGGGCACCTGCGCGACCTCTATGATGGTTGCGGTGGCGCTAGGTGCACTGCTCTTCATGTCCGCGCTATTGGTATGCTCTTTCATCCGAATTACATTGAAAATAGGTTTCTTTTGTTGTGAGAGATTATAGTAATACGATTGCATATTACGTTACATCCATATTGACTTTGAGTTTTATTTGTATTAGATCCTTTTCTCAAGCGCATTTATACTGCCTACTCGTATAATCTAAGTATATTTAAAATATAACTTACCTAAAATAGCATTATTTTTGCGGAATAAAATAATAAGTATATAATTTTATAGACTTTCGTACGTACGTATTTATATCCCGTCGATTGTTTATTACTTGTTTTCTAGATTATATATTATAACCAATATTTTTTTACTTGCAGATGTGCTACCTCGCGACCAAATTAAATGCAACCATGTTGAAAAACAATAGTTTACACGCACCTTCAGGAAAGGGTTTCGAACAAATTCTGCGAGAGCTGGCACATCATTCGCTTCCCGATACGGGTTATACGGGCCGCCCCACTGTGCAATAACATTATCTTCCATATCTATAAAAAATTTTGCTTCCTTGTAAAAATACATTAAATATAATTCAACCAAGTAAACGAGATAAGAAAAATGTGTGTAAAAAAATTATTACCAGTTCAAAAGTAATTAATGGTCTTTCTTAAATATTTTCAAATTAAATAATTTCTATTTCAAAACAATTAAATAGTTATTTTAATTGAACAGTAATGAACATGTAAACACACATTATCCGAACAAAATTATCGTTATATTAGATTACCTCCTTAGATTATGTAATACTACCTATGTAGGTAATAGGTTAAATTATTAAATTTTAGTATTATATTGCTATGATCTTATGACTAAGAAATCAGAAGTTGCTTTGACGACTTTTGCTCTTTTTAGTCATGACCTTCGTTATAATTATGTAATAGTCTGCTATTACAATAGTAATTTATTTATCACCAATTATGTTATGAATAAGTAATAAATAGGTCTAGAAATAAATTAAAATGTCGTTTTATTTTCTATTAAACCTATATTTACCAAAGAATCACTACGTTACAGTAATTACGAATGTAATCTAAAGGTATTAGTATGTTTTTAAAATTTTCGCTTATATTAGAAAATGGTTCATGTCAATATATAATGAACGATTATCTATAAGAATTTCCTACATTTCTTATAAGTATCATAATTTACTATTATCATGGCCTTGTAGCTCAGTAACAGCTCACAAAAGAACCATTTATTCCTTATAACTAGTCAAATGTTTAATTAGACATATTCGTACTTAGTCGATACCACGGCAAAAATATGGTACATAATTGTGTATTATGATGGTGTTATGTACATAATATAGCAGTACAATATATCAAAAATTAAATAAAATCAGAGTCATCACCTTTTGTAGTCCGCTACATATGCTCCTGGCATCATCATTAGGTATATTCATATTGCATAGCAACTTGACCGTCTGATGTGTCAAACCAACATAAATCCCGGATCCGCCTATATTATAATAATTACCATAATATTGAATGGAAGCACGAAAACTGCCGTCAGAAAGTAACGTTAGTCCGATTCACACTTGGCCGGTATTTTTTTGTATGATATGCATGTTCTACGGACGACATGGAGTGTTTTGGCGGAAATCATTCAAGTGCCATGTTCGGAGTTGTGTTGGTGTTATTAAATTAGTTTACATTGTCTTTAGTCTAATAAATGGTGATGATTATAATATTAAGTGATCGTGTAGTGGACTAATTATGTGTAACTGCAACATAGACTCTATGTTGTGACTCTGTGTATTTTTCAGGTCTCCCTAGCCCAGTCAATTTCCATCTGTGCGAGCTAGCAGTTGGAGTTTCTCGTCAAATACTCCAAGAACAAAATTAAAATGTACATCACCTACATTTTAATATTATAATCTTAAAATGAAAAAACAATTAAATAGGCTGTATGGCAAGATGCCGAAGCCGTAAAACTTTTAATTTAAAAAAAATAATGTCAAAACCATGTGTTATGAAAATACGATATTCGGAAATCATTCATATCATAACATTAGTTTATCAGTTTAATTCAGATTCCTAATTTGTAAGTATAATTATGAAGTGCCTAGCTCCAAACGAATATATTCATTAATGAATGTGGCATGGTCATTTCAATACGAGTACATACAACAATCAAATACAATTTTTATTCGAATTTAAAGTACTTATTTCAAAAGATAATTATGAGTAAGAGAAAAATGTCAGCACAAGTAACAGATTCAAGCAAAAAGAAGTCAAGGAAACATTGGTCCTTAGGTTTAGTAGAAACAATGAATGACCCGAATGAGATTCAGAAAGAAACAGAACGTGTAGTTGTTATACGAGATAAATATCCTAAAGCCAAAATACATTATTTAATGCTGCCTCGAGAGGATATTAACAGTATTTATCATCTAAAGAAGAAGCACATTGATCTTTTAGAAGAGTTTGGGACCCTTTTAGATGAAATAAAAGCAGAACATAAGGATGTAACTCTAAAGGCTGGATTCCATGCTGTTCCTAGCATGCAAAGGCTTCACATGCATATCATTAGTATAGATATGGTTTCCCCTTGTCTAAAAACAAAAATGCACTGGAATAATTTTACAACAAATTTCTTCAGGCCTTTTCAAGATGTACTGGATGAATTGAAACAGAATGGATCTATCATGAAAATAACAATTGATGTTCATAAAACACTATTAGCCACTCCACTCAAATGCAACCAGTGCAGTTTTGAACCTAAAAACATGCCTCAACTGAAGGAACATTTGTTAAAACATATTAAATAATTAATAACTATTTCTTAAGTTATTTAAGTAATAAACCTTGCCAAAGTACAAAATATGAATCCAGTGCACTTTTAATACTAACCTGCTAAGTAAAGATGGTCCTTCACTTAAGTCGGCTTGAGTATGATAATTGCAATAATTGCAAAGATTATGTCTATAACACATTATTATTGATTCCTGACTGATGTCAATAACTAAATTAAATTTCCCTGTTTCTTGGAAAACTTGTTCGGAATAATTAAATACCTAGCAATAGATTGCACATAATTTATTGCCAGAAAAATGTCATAATTGAATTATTTTTCAATACAAGAATATATTTCATGATGAAATTTTTTTGTAATGTTGCACATCATAAATTTTATTTTTTGTTTTACATGCATACTTAATACAAAACATTTAACTATGGAATCTTTATAATTGCCTAAAATTGTATTACACATACTTTATTAAGAGTAAGAAAAATAATATTTTAATTAACTATTTAGAATATGACTCATATTTGATACAATATACCTGTAGATATTGATGATGTCATTGAGTATCAATACCTGATTTTCAAATTTAAACTAAATATTATTTAAAAAATCTAATGTAAAATACTGTTATGTCATGTTTTATTACATCTTTTGCTCACAAAAGTAATAATTCTTCTTATGCCATATTGTCAACTAACAAACACCATACAAATTAAAATAAGACAATTCCAGTATTTGAATGAAATGATATTTTAAAATAAAATTAGTTTGTGTACATTTAAAATCTTAAAATAAATGAGTCTTTTGTCTCCCTTGTAAAATTATTTACATGATGTTGTTTAATTGTCAACAAAATTACATTTACAATACATAACTGAATTTAGCTCAAAATGTTTCTATTACTTACAGATGTTACAAGACACCAATTAAATATTTTCCTATAGATCAATATAATCTTAAACACATGATGCTCAGTCACTTACCCTACATTAATTCTTTACAAAACATTAATTCCTACATGCTTTACTTGATCGTGGGCTGTCATCTTCCATAACAGAGCTGGAATCTTCATTTATTACTTCTTCTGCATCTGGAGTGTACATTGCAAGATTACGTCTTTTGAAGGTTTTCTTAGATGCAGATGGCGGAGTCCCACAGTCTGATACACTGTTACTTGGAGTTGTTGACACACTACTATTTGGCGAAAAAAATGTTATTCTTTGAAGTAATTCTTCATCAATCTTTTCGCTAGGTGTAACTGGTGCTGGCAGAGAAAGTTTAGAACATTTCATTGGGGTTTGTTCCGGCTCTATGGAACTAACAGTTACTGCAGGAACTGGTTTAGCAACAGTAACATTGGTGGATTCGTCATTTGTTTCTTTCCATGGCTTTCTCATGGTTCTTCCAGCTCGAAACATTAACACTTGTAAAGGGTCATCAATACCCAATTTTTCACAAAAGTTAACTGTTTGTGGATTTATTATTGGTTCTGCATTCCCCGTGCCACGTGAACCTGGTCTGTGTATAGGGGCAGTTCTAACAAAGCTGTCGGAGCTTATTATAAGACTCCCCATTAGCTGATGCACATTTTCGATTTCATCTGAAGAAGGTGTAAAATCAAAAACTTCTGTCCCCCCTGGTCCTGGAAGATGACAATCAACATTCTTCACACTTAGAAGATGATTTGTATTTTTTAAGACAGCTAGCCATTCCGCATCATGCTTCAAAGTTTTATCTCCATCATATTCTTCACTCAAATCCAGCAATTGTAAATGTCTACGCTTCGGTAGACACTTGTCAAGGGCTAAAAACTTTGTTTCTTTGTCTCCATCATCATGTTTTACAAGTGCTGCAAACTGGCAATGCAAATGCGCTGCAAACCAATAGTCTGGTTTAAGCAAATGCAATAACTTCTCTGCAGGTGGATTGCCTAGTTTGTTAGACTCTATATCTTCCCGTAAAAATACCTTTCTTCTTAATAAATTTTCAGCATCACCATAATCTGTTATGCCCCGTGGCCAATCATGTGATAACATAACATGGACTTTGTTTTTAAGTTGACTTAGTCTGAAGACATCAAGTGATCTTACATGATAAACACTTCTCAATGAACTCTGGTTGTATGGGGAACTCTCCCAGAGGCCTTGTAAATAATCACGTCCTTTGAAAATACCAGACAATCCTCCAATCCTAAGATTACCAAAATTAACAACACCAGATCTACCCAAGTAATAAATATTGGGAGCCACCCAACCACCATAGGGCAATTCTTGCAAATAATTTGATGCTTCATGATTGCCTCCTATAAATATTGTTAATATAGGGGCTTTGTTCTCACCGCTATAATACTTGTAAAATGTACACATATTTCTATATTTGTGTGAAATAGCCATTGAACGAAGATCGTCTTCATTTCGACAAGCTTGGAAGTCGCCACAACAAATCAACAAATCTATCGTGATGCCTTCCCGATCTTGTAAAGTTTCAATGCATTGGTATATTTTTTCTAATTCACCGTGGGCACACCCTTCTATTGCTATTCTCATTTTAAAGTATATGACTAGTAATAAAATTATATAGACTTTATTTAAATTAGAATTTTAAGTCAAAAAATGCACTGAAAGGCAACTGTAACTTTACGAACTTATGTTGATCAACGACAGACCCGGTACAAAATTTTGGAGGTTATGTGACATTGACAACTTGACTTTTTTTTAATTAAATAATGTAACGGCTTCGTCGTATTGCCAAAGAGCTTATCTTTATTATTTCTTAATTTTAAAGTATACATATTAAAGTTGGTAATGTGCATTTTAATATTCCTCTTAGAGTGTTTGAAGTACAACTCCAACTACCAGTTAACACAATTGGAAATTCATTGGGCCAGGTAGACCTGAAAAATATACCTAGTTATCGTGCTCCGCAAAAACTAGTTACGGTCAAACATAATTAATCCATTACACAATCATTTAATATGTTAATCAATACCACTTATCACACTAAAGACTTCGTAAACTAATTAAATAATGTCAATTTAACTTAGAATATCACACTCGAAGGAATCTCACCGAAACACCGACAAGTGACATTACCTAACATCGATCAGTGTAAGTAACGTAAATTCAGAAATTAAATAATTTGTCAAAAATGAATGTAGAAAAATCTATTTAATCATTTTTATTTATCATAATAAAATTTAAATCACAAAATACATATAACTTATTTATTTGTATGGTTGAATATAAACTTTTAATGGTTGTATATATTTCATTATTTGAAAAAAAAAATCACCGTGATTCCGCGCCAATATTTTTTTGAATTCACACAAACACCTCACTTCCCATAATAAGTAAAACTGTAATTGGTGCAATGATTGATCAAGCTCTTGATGATAACGTTTCAGAAAATGAAGACGAAGAAAGTTTCTTTCAAGACGTTGATATTTTACAAAAGCATGGAATAAATGTAGCAGATATAAAAAAATTAAAAGGTGCTGGAATATGTACCGTAAAAGGCATTCAAATGTCGACAAAGAAGAAACTTTGTAATATAAAAGGATTTTCAGATACTAAAGTTGAGAAAATAAAAGAAGCTTGTTTAAAAGTTGTAACACTTGGCTTTATGACTGCTTTAGAAGTTAGTGATCGGCGTAAACAAGTTTTCAAAATTAGCACAGGAAGTAGTGAACTCGAGTAAGTGACAAGGCCAGGGACGATTTATTTTATTATCTTGAAAACGTAGAAGTATCCAAAGATCCGCTAGCGTGCTGTTTATAGAGGACCTATAATAGTCGTTGCTATATTTTCATTACCATCATTACTCATCACATAATATAAAACTATGCGTGAGAGCTTATTTTGAGAATTCCTGTGACAAACCGGCAAACGTAAAGGAGATTGCTCTTATAAGCAGTTATTTCTGAATTATTCAGTAACTAACTGACAAAACGCGTTTAAAATTATGTGAGCACGTAAATTATCCCTAATAAATCAAAAAATACAATACTATTTATAAAAGTGTCCTACTTATATATTATAATGATCGTTGTAGCAAGCTTTTAGCCGGTGGGATAGAATCGATGGCTATCACGGAGGTTTTCGGCGAGTTCCGCACGGGGAAGACGCAGATCTCGCACACGCTGTGCGTCACGACGCAGATACCAACTCCCTCGGGCTACCACGGCGGGAAGGTCATGTTCCTCGACACTGAACACACTTTGTATCCTTCTAAATGCTCTTCTATAATATTATTCCCATTAGATTTTTTTTGCAATGAAGGATCACACGAGCTTTTAATCCTTCTGATCGCGAGTCTAGCTTACCTAGTACATATAGCCATGGGCAGACGTGACCATGGTCTATCACATATTTATTTTTGATATCTATTGTTTTGACAACTTACAGTTTACCTGATGGTAAAACTGTATACTTAAAGATTTTACCATAGATAGTATCTGTAATGAAACGCGTTTCCGCTTTCGTTTTTGTTACATTGATAAACTGTTATACTGTACATAACATAACATAATTTATAAGTATCATGTTTTATTCCTCATGCGTTTACTCTGACTCTGAGAAGAGCCACGTGTATGGCGTGGTATTATAATTACGCATAGTAGCATAAATCATTATCTTTATGATACCCACATTTATTTATTTCTTTACAATATGCAATATTAAATATCGTAATACGATTACGACCGTACTTATAATAATAGTAATAGTAAAATATTAAAACGCCTTTTATAAGACTCGAAGCAGAAGATCTACGTTATCTATTACAGTAAAGACATACGTGAGTTCTGTCTATTCAGAACTTACGGTACCCATCAGTAATTAAAACCAGTTTATATCGTATTATTAGATTATGATACTTAATAACAGCGTAGCGGATGTTCTTATGCTTAATTACCTTAACGTTAACACTTGTACAGTCGTCCTGACAGGCTCAGGCCGATTGCTGACAGATTCAACTTGGATCAAAACGGCGTCCTCGACAATGTTCTGTATGCTAGAGCTTACACTTCAGAACATCAGGTAACTAAAATGACCACGTTTAATTACAGTACAAAAACTTTCAGTTGAAAATGTAATCCACAATATTTAAACAGCGATGGTAGAATTGAACTAATTTTAAAATAATTATTTCAAAACAAAATTATATCATATCAGATCTTTTCCCTTTTTAGGATTCATAAAGCAAAAATAAATTTTGTAACTTGAGTATAGCTTACTAACGTTTTCTTATTTCTGCAAAGACGAAAAAATGCACCGGGCTTTTGTTCAATTTTGTCTAATTTTGTTATATTAAACACTTACACCACTTATCTCACACCACAATTTTATTTAATTAAGTGTTTAAGATTTTTTTAGGCGGAGCTTCTGGACTTTGTAGCCGCGAAGTTCCACGAAGAAGCGGGTGTTTTCAAGCTCTTAATTATAGACTCTATAATGGCGCTGTTTCGAGTAGACTTCTCGGGACGCGGAGAGCTCGCCGACAGGCAACAGAAATTAGCTCAAGTTCTATCGAGACTCCAAAAGGTTTTCATTTCCATCTGAATTATATACTAGACAACCGAAATCGTAGCGTATTATGGATTTATAATGAAGCATGAGTGATCCACATTTACATGTAGATACTGGAACAGCATGGTTAATAAAATGGATAGGTAATTTCTTCACCAAGAACAGAATATATTATTATCAGAGCAGTCAAATAATTGAACAGAAAAAATAGTGTTGTACGTGTACCAAAAACATGGATGTAATTAGTCCCGGTTAGTATATAAAACATAATTGTTCCGCGTAATAAATATTCAAATCACGAGTATCGTGAGTGTAATTTTAGGAATCGGCCAGTTGAGTTTCTTGTTGAATTCATCCGTAACCCTGGCACACATCTCTTGATAATAGTGTGATCATGAACTGACAGCGCATGCTGCGAGTTCAGTAGATAACCAAAAGCATCCGGTTCTGTCTCTCATGTTGTATGATAGACCTTTAGGCAAGATAATATAAAATGAATAAATTAAAATATATGCATAGATGAAAGTAAATGCCAACTTGTAAGTTGTAGATCGTTTTTTTTTTTTATTTATTATTATTATTGATTTATTTATTCAATTGTCTAAATTTGTACATTTATGCAGCTAGTGCACTAGCTTGCTACTTTAGAAAAGACAAAATAGATAATAATTAGCCAAAACAGTTGCAAATACTTAAAATAAATTGTTATAAATTGATGAAGACAAAGATTAATAGAAATTGTCTGTATGTCTAAACAGACCGGACAAATGTCCGGGCTAATAACCGAAACTCCTGCTATTGCAGAAAGTTCAATGACAGGTAACATGATTTATAATGCGAGATATAGGTAGCTTTTCACCTCAATGTAATTGATATCATAAACCATTTTTTTGAGACTATGTAATAACTACAATGCCACGACCAGCTATGTACATGTTAAAATTTAAACATTTTTTATTCCTTGCAGATTTCCGAAGAATACAATGTAGCTGTATTTATAACTAATCAAATGACCGCGGATCCTGGTGCTGCATTAAGTTTTCAGGTGGATCCTAAGAAACCGATCGGAGGCAATATTCTCGCCCACGCTTCTACCACGAGGATAGCCCTACGTAAGGGTCGCGGGGAAAACAGGATTGCGAAAATATATGATTCCCCCGATTTACCCGAGAGTGAGGCTACGTTTGCCATCACGAATGGAGGGGTTGCTGATGCTAAAGATTAACTAAACCATTTGATTTTGTTGCGAGGAAACGTGAGGCCGCACTGCCTTCACTCACGTTTAATTATATTAAAGTTGTTTATATAGCCGCCAATTTTATTTTATCGATTATGAAAAAGACGTAAGCATCACTAATGAAACGCAATGTCACTGTCTGTACGAGTGTTAGTGTGAAGCTTAAGATGCTGCTGATGCGTTTTTAAATATAAATAGATATAAAGAAGAAACAAAGACCATTTACATTGAGGATCCTTATAAATAGTTAATAGTTTACTGACTTTAACTCGCTGTTCCATACCTACAGAATAATTTTATAACTCACACTTGAACTACAGGCACAATATTACCCATGAATATGAAGAAGGAATTTAATTAAATTGATTCCTTGTGTTATTTGCATCCATTAAAAATTCATGTATAAGTATAGAGTTTAAATTACGCCGTCATGCCCCTTAGGGCAATAATCTTATAAAAAATACCAGTTACAATATTAATGAATTCATATCGTGTATAATATACTTTATTATTATGTAATATATGGTTAGAGAATATAAATAGCGCTAGTAAGCAGAAGTGATTGGCCTGTATATTGCCGGATTCTGAAGATCTGATAACTTCGTTAACCCTACCTCGACGTGCAGACAGCAAAGTCCACGCGTTACAAAATAGTTTTACATTCGTCATCGGCAGTGGCGTGACTCGTCGGAGCCAATTGAGACGTCGCTTCGATTAGATAAACTCACGCCTTCGAAGTGTGTAGCGCTTTTAAATGAATCACATTATGTAAAGGCAATCAAATTAATTGATTAAATCAATGCGCCCTTGTTTGCGAAAACTTTGCTTTTCAAAATTTAGGGCTTTACTTTGAAATATGTAATAGTAGCACATAAAAGTAGCTGCTTTATGGTAGTTATATTAATTTTATTTAGTTTCAGATCGAATTAATCAATCAATACAATATAAAAACAGTTTTCTAATAAAATCGTTTTATAAAATAAAAAAAAATTAAATCTCATGGCATGATGTACATCTACGCTAATCTTACAAACGAGTGAACCGATTTTAAATTTCAATGACATGTTGTACATGTCTTGCTTGATCCAATTTTAGAGATAGAATAGTTTTTATCTTGATAAGAGATCGTAAATGTTATTATTGAAAATTTTACATTTTTGTAGGAAAAAGATTAATAGTTTTGAACCAGAAGGTGGCGTTGTAGAAATTGATGTAATACTTTGCATCTTTTCCATTTAACCAGACTTGACAAATTCCATTCAATAACAACGCAACGCCGGATAGCTTACTGAAATATTAAAAAATACAACAACAGACCGTTCTATACACAAATGCGTTGCTACTCCTTATGATTAACTGGACCCAACTCCTTATGTATCCTGTTTAAGCCAGCTCACGCATCCTTCAATGTGAAACACAACTCATAAGAGCTATTTCACAGCAGCAACAGGTATGGTGGTGGACCCCCGGGCGAAATTAGATATATTCTACTACCTATAATAAGTTATGGAAATGATAAGGTTGGAATCTTAATTTCTAATCATCAACCTGTGTCGGTCCACTCCTGGACAGAAATCTCTCCAAAAGCATGCCGCTGAACCAGGTCTTCGGCCCTTATTTCAACCACTACAAAATACTCTACGTATATGGTTGCTACACCTAGCCGTACGACGTCCTATACTATGTTTGCCGAGACGTGGTTTTCACTCTAAAACTCGTCTACATCAGCGGTTATCGGTTCCGGTAAATAAACGACCGGTCCATTGTCACTTCAGCGTGCTATGTCGATAACCATAGTTTTCTGACGAATTATCAGGGTTTGAATCCTATCCTTCAGAAAAACTCCGACTTTTACGGGTGGTAGAACATGAATATGTTTGACTGGGTCGGTACCACCGTCACCTATTTGTGCCGTGAAACAGTAGTGTTCGCACTACTTGTGTTTACAGATGTCATGGGCTGCAGTTGCTACTTACCAGCAGGTAGACTGCAAGTGCGTGTGCTACTTCATAACATAAAAAAGGCCATAGTTTTCCAAAGCTCGCTTAGCGACTTCGAGTTAGTAGACCAGTCAGTCGTATGGTGAGTGTCGACGTCTTGGCTTCGTAGGTCACACAGCTATGCTATTTACTTTTATTAACTTCATTTCTACGAACATCGCAGCACTATAAAAACTGAAATTCCTAAAATCATTTCGGCTCAACCTCGAAGTGAAGGTAGGTAGTTGTATTGTACACTAGTTAAGAATTGACTCATGTTTTTGCCTGTAAAAACCGAAACTTTATTTTAGTGACAAGTATTTCGTAGCTGTCGTAGCCATGACTGATGACTATTGTTTTAAGGGAATAGCGCCCCAGTTAAAATGCACTCATTGAAGACTTTAGTCTACAGACACGAAAAGACTTGGTAAAGTTTTCGAAACGGAAATGTATGGTAGCAAATTAAATCCTTCACCCTAATGCTTCAACAGCCAACCTCAGCTGCACGTGGTCATCCTGCTGATAAACTGTCGTGGCTTTGACGACCCACTGATGGCGATATAACCATCCACTAAATGTGACGCAATTAACAGACGCAACAAACAGAGACCAATGTGAGAGATTGCGCCCTGCGATCGTCAACCTATGCGGGTATGCACCCGGCGTGATGATTATGGGCAAAACCTCCCTATGAACGATAATATCCCATGATAAAATATAGTTTGTCTCTATGTGAGTAGACCGTGCGGATTCACGTTTACAGAGCAGCTCATTAAAAACTGTGATCTTCAGGTTTTACAGGAAATTTAATCGTGTTTATATTTAATTTATATACATTAAAGGATAATAACTGACTGACGCACAAGCCTTAACTACTAGAGCTCGGATCGTGAAAATCTACATACGGGTGGAAAATGGTGATGAAAACCTTTATCGAGCAAGCGAAGCCGCGGGGCAAACGCTCGTCACTAATAAGTGATGTCTAGAAATCTTATATAAGATAATATATATCATATGTTTCTATTTGCTGAAATAGAAAGTATAGGCTAATATATTTACTAAAAGATCTTAGAGAAGATCTAAAGTATGTACCTTTAGACGAAATTGAAATAAAGATTTATTGTTCTTACTTGAATTCGATAACTACGTGTATATTTTTTATACTTTTTCTTATCCAAGGAAAATTACAAAGGTATATATAAACTATTTTCACAGAATTTTATTTATTAATAAGAAACATTGTATAACAAGTAGTTTTGATAAAATGGAAGATATTATTTGATGGTGACCTTTTGGTAATTATTCAAAAATGAAAACTTTTCAATGTCGTCCATCTTCTTAATTTTTAAGGCGACTTAATCGAATCGTAGTGATATAAGATTACCAATAGTATAAACGTATCATGGGTTCTGAGTTAGTCTCTTTCAACAGTCTCACTACTTACAACAATACTTACAATATTTTATTGGATTTTCAATATTGCAATATGTACTTGGTGAATAACGTTTTTCAATAATGGTATAATCTTAAATCGACTAGAAAAAGTAAAGTAAGTAGATTTATTCATATTTAGTCGTTCATGAAATATTGTCGATATGATCATTTGTCATAAAACCCTCTACATAATTAAATATTTAAACACAAATGTTTGTATTATATATTTACATGATGATTCAGGAAAACCAAAATGTTGTATGGCAACACTTTACGATAGCGAGATCCGGTTGGTTGTCGGCATTCTGCAGACGCTTGACAATTGATTGGATATGAGATTGACATTTCATTTGTCAGTTTGTGACTGAGTCTCTTAGAGAAGTGTTGAAGTTCGTGCACAAAATCAAATGATTATTTTATTTATTTCAATAAATTAGCCAATTTATATCTTACTGTCCGATCAATATTGTTTATTTACAATAGGACAATAAATCATGAGTGATAAAAACGAAGTGAAGAGGCAAATTAAAGTGTGGTGCGATGGCTGTTATGATATGGTGCACTTTGGGCATGCTAACTCTTTGAGGCAAGCGAAGGCGCTAGGTGACGTGCTGATAGTTGGGGTACACACAGATGAAGAGATCTCCAAGCACAAGGGCCCACCAGTATTCACACAAGAAGAGCGATACAAGATGGTGCGAGCCATTAAATGGGTGGACCAGGTGGTGGAGGGAGCACCATATGTCACAACCCTGGAAACATTGGACAAATATGAATGTGACTTCTGTGTACATGGAGATGATATAACTGTAACTGCAGATGGAATAGATACGTATCATTTAGTCAAAGAAGCTGGAAGATACAGAGAAGTGTCGAGGACTGCTGGTGTTTCAACCACTGACTTAGTAGGCAGGATGTTGTTGCTTACCCGAGAACATTTCAAGAGAGGTGACAAAGAGTATTCTGTTGCTCTAGAACACTCGTCCAACCTTGGCACTGATTCAACAGCTAGGTCGCCATACACTGGTTGCTCTCAGTTTCTCCCAACCACACAAAAAATCATTCAGTTCAGCAGTGGTCTCTCACCAAAACCAACAGATAAGGTCGTGTACGTCGCGGGTGCCTTCGATCTCTTCCACGTGGGGCACCTAGACTTTCTGGAAGCGGCACACGCGCAGGGCGACTTCCTTATCGTGGGTCTGCACACGGACCTCGAAGTGAACAGATACAAGGGATCCAATTACCCGATAATGAACTTGCACGAACGTGTGCTCTCTGTACTTGCTTGTAAGTACGTGCATGAGGTGGTTATCGGCGCTCCGTACAGTGTGACCGCGGAACTGATGGACCACTTCCGCGTGAAGGTGGTGTGCCACGGTCTCACCCAGATCGCGAAGGACGCGGACGGCTCCGATCCTTACGTGGTGCCTAAGCAGCGGGGTTGCTTCAAGGTATTGTTTACAGTTTTTTTTGTTACGAAGTAGCACATGGGCATGCTGGATACCTGATGGTAAGTAGCTACTGCAGCTCATGACATCTGTAATCACAGTTGCGGTGCTACTCCTGAGGACATAAATCGAACTCCTCGCGTTCTGCGTATGCTGGTTATTACACCATTACACCGAAACAGACGTAGTACGTACACTACTGTTTCACGGCACAAATAGATGTGACGGTGGTACCGAGCGCAGTCGGACATATCCATGTTCTACCATCCGTAAGGTTTTTCCAGACACGAAAGAGTTAAAATCGTCTCGCCGCGGGAATCGAGCCCGCTACCTCATGTTTCGCAAACCGGCTCATCACTGCGCCAGAGGTTATATTTCTCAGTAGTAGTACTATTCACATAAAAATAATCTTACACCTGTATTTACCTTAAAGTAGGCAGAGCAGAACAACGCCCACGTTTCGCCAGTTATTTTTAGATCCCATGTAATTTCCATTTACCTATCGGGTACATTTCCAGACTCTGGACTACTATTAAGATTTTTCCTGTCAGAAAAACCCAATATTTTGTACCTAGCACCCGTGTTCAGCAGTCACGCTTGCAATCACTGAACTAACGAAGATTTTATAGTCTTACTATTCAAAGTTGAATAAATAAGAAAATCAAATGCTATATTTGATTATTATATCGATCTATCTTATTGAAGTAAAATTTATCGAAGCTGATGCAAAAAATATAATTAGAAATATATCTTATATAGTATGTATATCTATATATTTTCATAGAACGAGGTCTTTGGTATGTCTACTATAGCTTTTTGTAGATGAACAATGAACTATACATAAGGCTCCGGTGTTTGTTTCATTGCTTCTAACAATACCTAATATGGTTCAATAATGCCTTACTTCAAATAGCTGTTATTGTCTTATGTAATTGTTTCGTTAATTGAAATATTGTATAATACATTACATCTTGTTTAATTTTAATTTCAGATTTTAAATTCAGGCAATACCATGACCACCGAAGACATAGTCCAGAGAATAATTCGGCACCGACTTGAGTTCGAGGTACGGAACACACGCAAGGAACAAAAGGAGATTGCAGTCATGAAAGCGTTACAAAAAACTCATATTAAACAGAATGGCGACTGCAACGGGAAGGCGCATTAAAGTCATTAATTAAACCAAAATATATTAACTTATATTCTATTTACAACGTGGGTTTGTGCATAATTGTCGTTTACTATCTTATAAACTGGTTATGAAATAACCAAGAATGTTACTACTGCTTTTATCTTAAATAGGTTTTGTTGTCGTTGTATTCCTCTATGTGGCCGCCTATTACAGTTAATTATTATGCAATAAAACTACATACATAGGTGCAATACAAGTTTGTGTATTCATACAAGGTGGTGGCATTTAGTGTATTATTCCTATCTGGCATAGGTCACTACAAAATGTAGCCAGAAATATTGGTTTGTAATCACAATTATTCGATGTTATAATTGTTAAGTTAGAAATTGCGTGCGTCATTACAAAAGTGTAATTATTTATGTTGCCAAAGTAAACGGCATTTTTTTCGTTACGGCGGTGATTACATTGTTAACAAATATTGTTATAATGCTCTGATTGAATACAAATTTTAACAAATTAACTGTCACGGTTGTAAATTTAATGCTTTGTTACAATATATTTGTTGTTTATTTATAGATTCCTATTTTCGTGGTGCTAAATAATTACGATCATGGTGTGGTTATTTATTTACAGACTACAAATCAATTTAACTTTTTTGACAATGTTTTTTTGTTATAAATGAACCACCTTGTATGCTCAATAGATCTATCAGATAAGTTTGACACTTCCTAAACATTAAACTATTGTTTAAATTAATGTTTGGATCGTAAATCTTTTGCGCATTTGTTAATTTAACTATTTTATGTATTATGTTTGTGTATCATAAGTAGCATCGACATTGAAAAGCCTAAGGATAAGATAGATAAATAGAATTAGTTGCCAAATAAATATTTTCTTTCTTTGATGCTACTTTAGTAGTACAAGATTGTGTTTAGAAATAATTTTGTCTGTGAAATACAATATTATTCATATATTCACCATGTAACATGACGGTGCCGGCGATATTCTTCTCGTATACGAGAATACGGTAATCAGTTAAATAGGGATGGTGAATGTGTTATTAAGAACTGTAAGTTGTTCAAAGGGACAATATTGTGAAATCTCGTGTGCGTCAAATAATTTTTCTCGCATATCTACCGAAATTGCCGCGGAGATTCGAGAAATCTAGTTATGAATTAAGCGAATACGTTACCCACTTGCACATAGTGTCATTCACTTTAATTAACATATATATCAATATATGCACAGAGTAATCAATCAATTTGCCATTGTATGCTGAATGGCAATTGAAACAGCGAACGCATTGGTCATCTTGATAGCGTTATTCTTGAATGCTGCTTTAATGCTCTGGTCATCCCTTCTTGAGCACTTATTTATTTATTTATATGTTCTTTGCTATCTCCGCTAGTTCCATTATTCATATTTATTAACAGTTCACGAAGTGAAGGATAACAAATACTAGTCTGCAGTAGAAAGTTATTCAAAAATCTCAGAATTACTTTACAAAAATACTATTAATTTTAAAATTTATATTTTAATTATCATGTATATAAATTCAGCACTCGAGTGATGTGTACCAAAATTTTTAAACATTAATTGTACAGAAATTAATTTCGTAATATTATGTAAAAACACATTTATTTTTAAATTTTACACAACCACAAAGATGTATTAATATATCTATTTAGAAGGTGATGTTATTTGTTATGATTTGGAGTACCCACTTTATATAATTATTATATCTATCTATAAGGTAACTAGTCTGGTTTTATTTGGAACCCTATAAAAAAAAATTACCTCCATAATGCAAACACGATGAGTCAATTTGTGAAACATATAGTAATATATATATGAAACAACACAGCGACTAAAATAAGTTGATAGAATTATAATTCAATTTTTTAAAATTAAATGTAGCAAACGGGCACGTAGTTCTACCGATATTAAGTAACCATTGCAGCCCATGATATCGGTAACAGACTCATCGTTCTATTTGAAGTCTGGCACAAGTGTGTTACTTTCTACTCCTGGGGCTTAAAATGGTTGCCTCTTGTGTCCTGTGTGTCGCTTGCCACACCCTTCAATCTGAAACAACTCATAAGAGCTATTTCATAGCAGAAATAGGTGTGGTGGTGGTACCATTAGGAAAGGATAGATAGGGTCTACCACCTATAACTATATATAATTAACGCCAACTGCTTTAGATAATAAAACGTCGTTTCGACTGCATTGTTTCATTACAAATATGGTCTTTTGAATAAGAAAAGAAAGTTATCGGTACAAAATATCTCCTTGTTACTCTGTTCGTCCGTTGACCAGTAGTATAAATATATTTAGCTTCAGATTATTTACTATCTTATGTTACCTTGTAGGATAAAGTTTATTTCTGAAGTAGTAAATTTAGATTTAATTTATAAATCCAAGAACGTTTCTAATTTATACTGAAGTGTTAATCAAAATGCCAACGGATAATACATCAGTCCAGTTGTAATTACAGGGCAACCAGAATTATTACAAAGGTCGAGAATTTCTATTTGCAAAGTTCCCTTATCTCTTGCAATAAATCGCCATCCCGCTACATGATGGCAGATTAATGACCAAAATTTATTTCAAAAGCAAACTTGTTTTATTTATTCCCTTATCTGTGTGATTCAGAATAATTGAAAACTCAAATAAATTTTGTACAGAGCGCCGACTAACTTTTTAATGTGTAATTGAAAGATCTACGAATGTGGGGAACCTAGCGCTTTTCCCGCGGCTTCGCTCGCGTTATTGTTATTTCCTATTATGTTTATAACTATATACTACATTTCAGAAGTTTGTCTTAAAAAATGACGGACTTTAATACAAAATTTCACCCCCTATTCAGTACCTTCGGGATAAAAGAAACTTGCATACATATTTTCACTGTCTTAGCTCCAGAGTTTGAGATGTGTGTGGTATATCGGTGGTAGAATCTGTCCAGATTCGCCCGGGTGAGTACCACCACCACACACATTTCCGCTATGAAATAGCTCTTATGAGTTGTGTTTCAGCTTGAAGGGTGTGGCAACCGGCTCACACACGATACATGAGG
>DWIE01000123.1:0-21800 GCA_018248235.1 Choaspes benjaminii
TCACAACCGTTAATGTAAATATCCTATCTTAATATTTACAACGATTGAACGCAAAACATATAACCAAGATATATTTCCGTGAAACATTCCTCACTTTATGAAGAATACTACAAAGATAATGGAATGCTATCCACACCTCTTTATGTTTTAGAGTAAAATTCTATCTCAAAATATAAATTAAAAATTGTAATAACATAGTTGTGTGATTGAAATAACAATATCAAAAAATACATTATTTAACATGTTACAAGCATGGACGAATTAGACTGTGTGTATTTTTCATTGCGTGCAATGAGTGACAGTGACAATAACATTTACGACTTACGACTAACGCTTCTCTGTCATGTGTCTGTGTCCGACTACATGCTTCGTTCTTTGATATATTTATGATTATGTTTATAAAGTTTTGGCATCTCTAAGACACACAAACAAGCGAGGTTTGAGAAAACATTAATAGAGCCTTGCTTTCCTGTATTCATTTATAAAACAATGGAAAATAAAACAACAAAAATGCCCAAAGTGGCAAAGGTTAAGAATAAAGCTCCGGCGGAAATTCAAATAACAGCAGAACAGTTGCTGCGAGAAGCCAAGGAAAGGGACTTGGAGATTTTGCCGCCACCCCCGAAGCAGAAGATATCAGATCCAGAAGAATTAAGGGACTATCAACATCGCAAACGGAAGGCTTTCGAGGATAACATTCGTAAAAACAGATTGGTTATTGGCAACTGGCTCAAGTATGCACAGTGGGAGGAATCACAGAAACAAGTACAGAGGGCACGCTCTATATATGAGCGGGCTTTGGATGTGGACCATAGAAATGTCACCCTTTGGTTGAAATATACTGAAATGGAAATGCGTAATAGACAAGTAAATCATGCTCGTAACTTGTGGGACAGAGCTGTTACAATACTTCCAAGGGTATCACAATTTTGGTACAAATATACTTATATGGAAGAGATGTTGGAAAATATAGCAGGAGCCAGACAAGTCTTTGAAAGATGGATGGAATGGCAACCAGATGAACAGGCTTGGCAAACTTATATCAACTTCGAACTCAGGTACAAAGAACTAGATAGAGCAAGACAAATTTATGAAAGATTTGTTATGGTCCATCCTGATGTTAAACATTGGATTAAGTATGCAAAATTTGAAGAAAATCATGGGTTCATTAATGGTGCACGAAAGGTTTATGAAAGAGCTGTAGAATTTTTTGGAGATGAAGAACTTGATGAAAGGTTGTTTATAGCATTTGCTAAGTTTGAAGAAAATCAGAAAGAACATGACAGAGCTAGAGTGATTTATAAATATGCTTTGGATCATATCCCTAAAGATAAAAATAAGGAACTGTATAAAGCCTATACAATACATGAGAAGAAATATGGAGACAGATCTGGCATTGAAGATGTTATTGTTAATAAGAGAAAATATATGTATGAACAAGAAGTAATAGAGAATCCCACAAATTATGATGCCTGGTTTGACTATATCAGACTAGTAGAGAATGAAGGTAATGTTGATGTAATAAGAGACACCTATGAAAGAGCTATAGCCAATGTTCCTCCAACAAAAGATAAACAATTTTGGAGGCGCTACATCTATTTATGGATAAATTATGCTTTATACGAGGAGTTAGAAGCAGAAGATATAGAACGAACAAGACAAGTATATAGGACATGCTTGGAATTAATACCACATAAAATATTTACATTTTCAAAAATATGGTTAATGTATGCTCAGTTAGAAGTGAGATGTAAGAATTTAAAGCAAGCACGTAAAACATTGGGTATGGCTCTAGGAATGTGTCCAAGAGACAAGTTATATAGGGGTTACATTGACTTGGAGATCCAGTTAAGAGAATTTGATAGATGCAGAATTTTGTACCAAAAGTTTTTGGAATACGGTCCAGAAAATTGTGTAACCTGGATTAAATTTGCTGAATTAGAAACCTTACTTGGTGACATAGATAGAGCAAGATCTATTTACGAAATAGCAGTGGGACAGCCAAGATTAGATATGCCTGAACTTTTATGGAAAAGTTACATTGATTTTGAAGTAGGTCAAGGTGAGACGGAAAAAGCAAGGCAACTCTATGAGAGATTACTAGAGAGGACTGTTCATGTAAAAGTATGGCTATCATATGCCAAATTTGAATTGAATGCTGAAAATTCTGACAACATCAATGTAGAATTAGCCAGACGTGTGTATGAAAGAGCGAATGATAGTTTGAGAAGTGCAGGTGAGAAAGAATCAAGAGTGCTACTCTTAGAAGCATGGAAAGATTTTGAAACAGAGATAGGTGATGAAATAAAACTTGAAAAAGTTCTTGATAAAATGCCTAGAAGAGTCAAAAAGAGGCAAAAGATTGTCAGCGAGAATGGAGTTGAAGAGGGCTGGGAAGAAGTGTTTGATTACATATTCCCTGAAGATGAAATGGTCAGGCCCAACTTAAAATTACTTGCAGCAGCTAAGAACTGGCGTAAACAAAAAGAAGTTACAGAACCAACTTCTGAAGAAGCAACAAATGACCAAATTTCACAAGATGATCATGGTTCACAAGAAAATCCAAATGAGAGTGATGATAGTAGCAGTAGTAGTGAAACTAATGATGATTAATATTTTTTATTTTGAGAATCCAATTTTTTTTATAAATAATATTTGTATCAATTTCTTTATTTTTCTCCTTTACAAAATAATGATTAAATACACATTTAACATGGGTTGATTTACTTAACACTGTATTGTATAAGAATAAGGGGAAGTATTCATTAATTATTTGCTCTAGACAATAATCTTAATGTACTGATATCAGTAGACCAAGTATTGTAGACACTCAGTATTTCAGTTGTTACAAACAATATGAATAACAATATTTCCTGAGGAGTAAATTTTGTTAAAGAATATCAGAATGGGGCACAATAAAAAAAATTGACAATTAAACATTTTAATCCACCTCTTCTGGTCTCACTGGGTGAGTCAATGGTACAACAGATTTCTTGTTTATATCTCTTGAACATGCTTTCCGCATATCATAAGCATCTTCATCGGGGTCCCCAGAATAATACTCTAATACAGTCCGGTACACAATGTATCCCAGGTTTTTGTACATGTTTATTGCCACCTTGTTACTTACTCGTACAAACAAATCCACAAAATAAGCTTTTTTCTTTTCAGAAACATCCTCAAGGATGGTCATTAAAGTGGCTGCGAGTCCTAATCTCCTATAGTCAGGACTCACAGTCAGAGCTGTTACATGTCCATGCCAATTTTCGCCATGCCCCTCTGCTTTTCCCATTATGTATCCCATTATCTCGCCACTCGGTGATTCTGCGACTTGGAAATACTCCGGCCAGTGAGCCAAATACTGCGTGTAAAACGATAAACCATACGTTTCCGTGAGTGGATCCAAATTAACATTGTTAAAATTTAGCATATCTTCACAAGTAAAAGGTCGAATAGTTGTCATTTTGGTAAAACTTAAAAGTGAATATTTTTAACTATATCAACTACTTAAATTATATTTTTATTAGTAGGGCTTTATGGTTTGTTTACTTATATTTACAATAATATATTACTAATTTTAAGTTTGAGGTTATAATACAAACATTTAACAAGTTGACATTTCGTCTCAACAATCACAGATTACGCAAAATGAATTTCTATTGAGTGATAACATCACAAGTCAGGACTGTTAAGCTTCACTCGCTTTCTTGTGGCTTGCTCATTAAATTGAACAAAAGATTCCGTAAACAGCAGTCATGCTAAGTGCGATGACTTTTATTTAATTTAAAATATTTAATTGCAACAAAAAAGCTCTTTCATAATAATGTAGCTGATGTTAACTATTTCACTTAACATATACTCTCTTTATTATTTTAGTGTAAATAGAGATTTATAGGTAAGTATCGGATTCCGCATCGTTAAAATACAATTTTTTAAACATAAAATGTTCGTTGTACTTTTACTTTAATTGTAATGGAATGCTTCGTTGGATTATTGGTCGCAGACGCGACTATCGGGCATGGATTCCCGGGTCGGAAAAGTGCTAAATCGAATTTTTCTGGGGGAAAAAATTTGAGATGTAGTCCAAAATTCGGAAACGTACTCAGGCCAGTAAATGGTAATGAGCTGACCACCTAATAAATAGGACCTAACTAGTTGTATTCACATCTGCCTACTCCTTTGGAAAATCCAAGCGCAACTTATGTTTTTGTTGTTTTAATGCAACGTAAAACCAAATAATTCTCCACGATGTTTTATAGATTTGGAAATATTAGATTGAAATTTGCAAAACATATTATACTAACAGTTTTTTAATAAACTAATGGAAATATAAAGAAAAATTTTAATCTCGTCATTAGTATTTTGCACCCATAATTTGAAATGTTTTGCATAAATTTCCCATAACATGCAATCTAGTGTTTATCTGCTCAGTGTTCCCATTTTCTCACTAAATCATAGACAATAATCTCTTTTCTAATATACTTTATAAAAAGATAGGTTACCTATGTAGCATGTAATTAATGTAACTTAACACAATAATTTAAAAAAAAATGTTTAATTTCTATGATAACCCTTATCTATCTTAATTTTCCTTATGAACAGTGAATTTATTAAATTGTTAATTGTTGTAACTTTTTTCTTGTTGCATTATACTTAGTTATTATTTATAAAATGTTGTTTGAGTTAAATATGACAAAGCATTTAATTTATATAATTCTATGTTGCACTTTTTATTTCTTCGTTTTTTATGTCGTTTACATTTATATTTCTACTATTCGTTTTAAACTTTATCTGTGAATTAGTAATGATTGCCATTATTGCCACATGAAATAATATCGTTTACATTTAGGAGCTATTATCCTACTCGTTTTACCACATGTTGAAAGGCATATTTATTACTCTTTTACAAGCTAAAAGCTCAAGTGGAGCGATCTATGGGCTTCTTGCAGTTTACCAACACGACAATGGCCGAATTGTCCATATAAAATATTTTTTATTGGCTCATACAGCCAAACCTGCCATGTCTTTGGTTTTAAAAATGGCGTATACAAGCTTTTTGTTTGCCGGTTTACGCTGTTGAATGGATAGTTTTCAACGCCCCGCGCGTATTCGGGCGACACGTAAACGTCGTGAATATGAGAATCAAGTACATGTGTGGGTACAATAATCGACACCATGGACCCCGTGAACATATTTCTGTAGCGTTATGGTGAATTAGAATGGTGCCTGTGGTTTGTCAAGCTCGCACGTCGTCAGGTTACCCATTCGCAACATAAATATCACCCAGCGGGCGTTTTATATTTCAGATATGACAGCGTCGCAAAACACTAGATAATGGAGAGTTCAGAAGATGATGCGGGCACAGCGACTAACGCTTCCCGCCGTACATCGGCGCGGGAAAAGGCCATCGGACAGATTGAGGACGTCAATGCAACTAGTAGTTTGCAGCAGCAGTCATCTCAAGCGACAACCTCGTGTGAAGCTCCCGCTATGTCCGAGGATAATTTCGACGGTGACAGTGTGTCTTCGCCTTCGGCGCACGACGTCAACACAAGTACCGAGGCGATCTTGGATATGATAGATGAGATCGTCGATGGCCCCGGAGCACCCAAGCGTTTGCCATTTTCTTTGGAACCCGACGATAGTGTTATCAACTTCGAAAGTGTTGAAAGCTCGCAAAGTGTATCAGATGAGGGGGAATTGCAGTCCATTGTAAATCCCCCACAACCATCAGATGCAGTCCCTGCTGCAAGTGCCAAAAGTGAAGATGTGGCAAGATCAGAGTCTGTTGACGTGCAGGCCGAAAGTACGTCAGAAAATGCGAATGTGGTGGAAGCTAGTACAGCTTGTGTTGATATACCACAAACAAGCTCTCCCCAACCTGTCAATAGTGACACAGCTGAGTGTAATGATGTGACAAAGCCCATTGCACCTAGCCCAGATGTGCCACCAAGCAGTCCACCCCCAAATATTCCTTCCAGCAGTGAAACACAAACAATCAAACCCATTTTGGACTCAAATGAGAGTGTATCAAATGAACGGACAGTAAAGTGTGTGACATCTAGTGATGTTCGGGACACAGTGACAGTTGAAAGTGCAGAGTCAACATCGAGTGACAATAGTGTAAGTGAAGGGAGAGTGACGGTTGCAGAGTCTGCAACCAGGTCTCCTCTTAGAAGACGACTTATACGTCCAGCACCTAGTGATCGTAGGCCAGATTCTACTGTTTCTTCAACAGTGGATTCACAGAGTATTAACATTGATACATCAGAATTGACAAGTGAGTGTATTGTTAAGGATGTGTCGAGTTCATCAGATGCTGTACCTCCTGTACATGGTAATGTTAAGCCAGAAGAGATTAGAAATGTAAGTGAAGTAAGTATCTGCCAAGCAGAAACATCTATGTGTCCTCCTAAAAAAATTAAGCTAATTAGACAAAAAATTACTCCGCCAGTATGCCATAGTCTTAATACAGAAAAAGTAAATGATGCACAGTCTTTAATCAGAGAAAATTATCAGTGTCAATCTACATCATCAGAACGTCTCTCTAGCGAACCTTGTACAGACTCTTCAAATTTGATTAGCACATCAAAATCAGATAATGAGATTGTTAAAGATATTGTACAACCAGAAACCCTACCCGATGAACGAAATAAAGAATGTATTGATCAACCACCACAAAGTAATGTGGTGCCAGAAAGTCTACCTAATGAACTAAATAGAGAGTGCATTGATCAGTCCACAACAACAAATGTATCAGAAAGCCTACATGATGTTCAAAAGAAAGAACATGCTGAACAATCTCCAGAATGTAATGCGGTACCAGAAAGTGTCTCTAATACAGAAGAATCTGTTAACCAACTATCAGCAAGTAATGTACCTGAAGGAGTTGTCGATGAATTAAAAAAAGAGTGTATTGATAAATCTGAAAGTAGCGTGATAGAAAGTATGCCCAAAGAACAAAACAAAGAATGCATTGATCAATCATCAGAATCTGTTAGTAAAACTGAAGAAACAGTCCAAACAACTGAAAATATATTACAAGAAAGTTTAACTGCTACATCTGCAACCTCAGAATATACATGTGACAATTCAAAAAAAGTGCCCCCAATAAAGTTGAATTTGTCAATACCAGGTTCACCGGAAGTAAGTTCTGTAAGAGATACAAGTATCGAAGAACAAAACAGTGAAAGCAGTAGCAGTAATATCCACCAGACAGAGCAGCATTGTACAAAACAGGTTCCCAAACTAACAATAAAACTTGGTAATAAATTAGTAGAGGAACCTAAGTCACCAGTGCCTAAGCTTACTATAAAACCAATAAGACCCCCTGTTGTCAGTCAAGTTATAGACAACAAAGATCAAGTTTCAAGTGTAACAAAATTAAATATTAAACCTATACCTAAAAGACCTGAAAAAGTTACTGATTTTCATCGAACATCCAGTAGTAGTGAAATATCAGAGTCTGAGTACTCTGAAAATGATGAAAGTGCAAGTACATCTGACCAAGCATCAGCATCAGATCAAGGGCCATTAGAAGTGGTACCAAAAGTTACTATAAAACTAGGCAAGCCTGGTACCGAAACTGAGGGAAAATTTTACACCGAACAAACTGTTCCCAAACTTACCATTAAGGGAATTCAAAATAGTGAAAATGAAGACCAAGATAGTCAATCAAAGCTAAAAGTGGTTATGAGCCAATCAGATGAAACACAAGCAGAAAAAATTCCAAAGCTGACTATAAAAACTGTCGTCAAATCTGAAGGTCAACCACTTAGCCCAAAGTTGACAATCAAACCAATAAGACCTCCAGATCATAAAGACAACATTATGGATCAGAGTGAATCTCAGCAAATTCCGAAATTGAAAATATCTACAGAGTCATTTACTTCCAGTACAGATGTTAAAGAAAGCACTCACTTGACTAAGTTTACAATAAAGCCTATAACAAAAACTGATATTGAGGCATTACCTAAAACTCCCAAAAAGCTAGTTGCAGGTGATACCCTTGATAATATCCCTGTAGTTACAAAATTAAACATAAAGCCTATTGTAAAGCCCACTGAAAGTGGTGAGACATCTGAAAGTTTGGATGATAAAGTTCCTGTAGTACCGAAATTAAATATTAAACCTATAGTTAAACCTAAGGATAGTGAAGTAGATTCTAGAAGAGAAGATGTACCTAAAATAACAAAATTAAATATTAAACCCATAAAAAGCCCTGAGACAAACTCTTCAGAAGAAAAAGACTGTGATGATTTGAATGCTGCTGTAGTTGAACATAGTATACCTGTTATTACTAAACTTAATATTAAGCCTATTCTTAAGCCTTTTGATGAAGATGTAAATAAAGATTCAGAAAATCAATCATCAGAAACTGGAAATTCTAGTGATGATAACAATGATCAAATACCTATTGTGACGAAACTTAATATCAAACCTTTATGTAGGCCGATTGATAATGAGGACTCCAAGACAAGTGCCTCTTTGAATGAAGATACCATTCCTGTTATATCCAAACTGAACATAAAACCTTTAGTTAAACCTGATGATGGCAACAAATCTCCTTCATCTCCAAAGAAGGAAAGTCTGAAAAACTATGAGTTGAGATCAAGTACCCCTACTTTAACAAAATTAAACATTAAACCTATAATAAAACCAGACGAGAGCAAAACTAAAGCTACTTCTGATATTGAAGAAGTTGCAATTAAAAATCCACCATTAGTCATGAAAATTAATATGAAGGCCATAAATGACTCAAATGCAAATGAAAATATGTATAGCATCGAGAAGAATGACAGCAATAGTGGACATTATAACAATGTTTCTGAAAATATTCCATCAGTTTCAAAACTTAACATAAAGCCTATTGTGAAACCACCTGAATCAGATGCTGTGGAACAAGTTTCATCTAGTGAAGTACAGCAGAATATTAATTGCACATCAAGCAGCCCTATAACAAGTCAATCAGAACATAAAGATTCTGAGCATGTTTCTAAGGCAGCTGAACATAAAGAAAATTGCATATCCAATTTGATTATTGAAAATAAAGACGAATATCAATCAACATTAAAAGACCAGTCTAAGGAACATAAAAACATCTTATTAACAAATAAAGAGTCTTCAAGTGATTCTATTCAAGACAATACTAAAACAGAGGAACTCAATATAGACACATCCTCAAATACAAATATATTAGACAATAAGACTCAAGACCACATAAATCAGAATTTGAAAACCATTTCACATGAATCTGATGTTCCCCATTCAATTATTAAGCAACAATCACCTGTACAAAATTGTACTCTATTAAAAAAGCTTTTGGAAATAAAAAAAGATGTTAGCAATATCTTTGATGACTCAAAATCGAGAGGAAGCAAGAGTAACTGTAGCACATCTACACATTTAACACATGAGCCTGTTGTAGCAATTTCAAGAGATGTTAATTTAAAATTAAACTCAGATTTCAAAAGAGAAAAAACTAATGTGAGTGTAGACAAATCAAATGACATTTCTGGTGCTACTGTACCTTTAAAGGTTCGTTCAATACAAGAGCTTTGTAAAGAAGCAAACGAAAACATAACAAAACCGCTAGAAATCAATGTGTCTGATAAGGCTACAAGCCACAACTCTGATCAAGATTCCCCCCGTATTATATTAAAAATAAATAAGACTGATCATGGCCCTTCAGCTAAAATAATAACTGAGGATGTAAAGAGGCCAGAAACACCAACTTTGATAACTGAAAATACTCATAATTATGTGAATGATGTACACCAAAAAAAGACTCTTTTGAACAGCAGAAGAAAGACCCAAGTTCCTGTAAATACTACACCAATGGGCAAGAGATTACGAAGTTCAAGGATAGTACAAAGTGCAGATAAAGCCTCAAATGTAAGGCGTGTTGCTGGTAAGAGAACTTCTACTTCTGAAATCAATCAACCACCAACTAAAGAACCTGAGCTTTCAGTATTGGAATCAAAGAGGTTAAAACTGGGTCAACTGCTTTCTAATAAAGCTCTGACAATAACACCTATATTATCAAAAAGCACTCAGCTATCTCCAAATAAGCAAATAGAACATAAGCAAGTAACAAAGACTGTAAATCATTCTCTTTTAAATAATGAAAACTGCTCCAAAAATGGTAACTCTAAATTGCATAATATTCTGTCTAACTTACAAGCAAAACAAATGCAAGCATTGCCATTCAATGATATCAGTCGCACCGGAAAAGATAACTGTTTAACAACAGAACTAGAATCAAGTACCTCAACTGGCAGTTCTGATGTTGTTATTGAAATACTTCACTCAGACAAATCACAATCAGAAATACCTGAAATGATTTTTCATGACAATTCCGAATCACATGATTTTAATATCACTCCTGAAGAGATTTTACAGGATCCCTTGGAAGTGGAGAATTCCAAAATTACATCAAATGCCATTAATGATCGCATAAACATTCCTAAGCTAGTTGAGATGACTCCACAGCCTAAAAAACGTGGCCGTCCACGAAAATTGCCCGTTTCTGAAGGATCAAGACCTATTACGTTGCCAACTCCAGCATTGGAAGAGCGACCACAGAGGTCACTCCGGCTATCAAGAGATCGTCCGGTAGTTTTACTCAAGCCCAGAGGAGGCAGAGGGCGCGGACGAGGTGCTAGGCGGCTGGGGACGACGCCGGCCGCCGTCACCGAGTCCGTCGCCGACACCGCCAACAAAGTATTCGTTGAACAACAGAAAACTGAGGAGGAGATCGACCCGACGAGTTCTAGAATAAAGTTGCCTCGGATGACAGAAGCGCTCGATAAAATGCCGTCCATGTCCTCGACTCCTCTCAGCAGCCGGAGGCGAAACTCCTCATCGTCCGAACTGAAGCTGTTCGGAGAGAACCCAGAGCTAAAAGTTGTTTTGGAGTGCACTCTTCCGAAAGTGGAAGATTCGTTTATGAAATCGCCAGAAATGACTACGCCTACGCGGGGTGGGAGGGGCGGACGCGGCAGCCGCGGCGGCCGCGGGCGGGGAGCTGCCAAGACGCCGCGCGGACGCGGCCGCGGCCGGGGAGGGGGCAGGGGCGCTATGTATATGAAGGTACCAATTTCTTTTAAAATGTATCAATTATTGATCAGTGGTGGTGATGGTGCAGGGGTGGATTAACTTCCACACCACAGATTAGTTTTAAGATACAATTTTGTATGTACTAATTCTAGATATTTTTTTATTATTTTTATTAATATCATTACAGTTAAGACGTGTTGACAAACTTATATTTGACATGTTATTTTTTGAATATTACAGGAAACAATGGGCATATACGGTCGCGTGTGTGGCCCCGCAACGACAACTGTACAATTGTTTGAAGAGGAAACTTGTATGATGGATGACAACGCTACCCCCGCAAAACCGTCGCACCTTCTAGACGAAGACTCGCAAAGTTCTGTAAAAAGTTCTACTAATGATAGTAATAAGATGAAAAAGTTAAAGTTTGCTGACTTGTTTGATAGTAATAAAATATGGACCGCTGCTGATGTCAAAGAATACACATGGCCACCAGCTGAGAAGACAGATGTGGAGCATCAGGTAATGATGATACAAGAACAAGTAGCGATGTTTCTGGGCGTCAAGAGCTTCAAGAGAAGATATCCAGAACTAAAAAGGAGAACGATTGTCGGTGAGGAGAGAGATTATGTACTGAGCAAAGAATTGGTAACCGAAGCCCTTTGCGACCTAGGTATCACAGCGGTAGACGCGAGCGAAGTGTTAGACATAATGCTTTCGGACTACCCGCACAAATATGAAGAGTACCGATCCCACCAACGGGTGAGGCAACTCTCTGAACCCGTGGTGGAACCTATGGTTGAGCCCAAGGCAGAAGATAAATCTGATAAAACGGATGTGAAGGTGGAAGTGAAACCCGCCGACAGTAAACCCGAACCACCGAAAGTAGATCCGGAGAAAACTAGACAGGACTTGGCGCTGGCGGCGGCGGCGTCGGCGAGCGAGTGGAACGCGCGGGTGAACGCGGCGCGCGCGCGCGCGTGCGCGGACCTGCAGTCGCTGGGCGTGGCGCGCCGCCGCCCGCCGCCCGCCGCGCCGCCGCCGCTCGTCGTGCGCCCGCCGCACGGCTTCTACCCGCACGCGCTGCTGCCCGGCCAGTACCAGCACTCGTATCGGACCTATCCCTCGCACCACCTCAGGTACTTCCCGCTGAACACGGCGCTGGAGGCGCCGCCGATGGGCGCGTCGCCCGCCTGCAGCTCGGAGTCGGACGGGGAGAGCTCCTCGCGCGCCTCGCTCAGCGACCGCTCCGACGACGCGCACCGCCCCGCCAAGGTACCCCTGTCACCTACACACACACAGGTGCTTCTAGACGGACAGTACTTCATCGGTATTTGTGTGGCCATGTGTTTAGTATGGTCCCGCCACATTGCCAGACGACTACGTCATTGCCATAACAAATATGTTATTGCCGCTTAATTTGTGCTAGTCACAAAAGTAGAAGATAGACTTGAAATCAATTACTTTGAAATATTGGTCAGCCCTATTGCAGCCTCGTTTTGTGGATGGCATCCCTTTGTGAGAGGAACAAATTGTGCGTAAGGGTCAATGGTAACGTACCTTACATTGCTCGTGTGACAAATATTTCGTCAACCATTGTGCTAACTAACACATAATTATGTAGCCCATATACGAAATATAACTATGGAATATAGTAATACAAACTAATAACTTTATACTAATATTACATATAACATTGGCCCTGTCTTATAAAATTGGAGAATTTAATTATAAACGAAATATTACGTAGCTCATTTAATTAAATAAAAAAATAAGAGTAATACTATGTATATATTATAATAATATTATTATATATTTACATATATTCACATTTGTCATCTATTTATATCTGCCATTTGCATTATGTAACACCAGTTTTAAACTCATTTCCCCAACTGACTTATGACATGTAGCACAAAATTATGTCTTTTACATTTGTTTTCTATTCACATTTATACGGTAATTTCAAGAAAACCATACTTAAAACCTAAGAAAGGATGTTTCGTAACCGTTTTATTCATGTTTTTATGGTGAAGTTAAACATTTCCAGCGGAAAAAGCTGACGAAGGTGAAGCGCAGCAGCCAAGCGGAGGCCAGCGCGTCCAGTGCGGGCACGAGCACGAACACGAATGGGGGCTCAAGTGGGGGGGTGAAGGAGGAACCTCGGGAGGAGGTTGACACGTGCCGCGTGTGCAAGTTGCGCCTCGAGGCGAACCGCAAGTACACACACGAGCGGTTCCTCGTCTGCGCCAACTGCAACGCTAAATTGCACCCGTCGTGCGTGGAGCTGAGCGCGGACACGATCCGCAAGTGCCGCGAGTACGCGTGGCAGTGCGCGGAGTGCAAGTCGTGCTGCGCGTGCTCGCGCCCCGCGGACGACGACAAGATGCTCTTCTGCGACCTGTGCGACCGCGGCTTCCACATCTACTGCGTGGGGCTGCCCGCCGTGCCCGGAGGGCGGTGGCACTGCGTGGAGTGCGCCGTGTGCAAGTCGTGCGGCGCGCGCGAGCCGGGCGGGCCGGGCGCGCCGGGCGGGCCGGGCACGCCGGGCACGCCGGGCGGTCCGGGCACGCCGGGCACGCCGGGCGCGGGCGGCGCGGAGTGGCATCACCAGACGCGGCGCGGGCCGGGCGGGCACAAGCTGTACTCGCACTCGCTGTGCACGCCCTGCGCCAGGTCAGTACTTCCTCCCACCGCCAATGCCGCGTGCGCTCCCGTTCGGACCGCTCGTGTCTATAGTTTTGTTTATGCTGCGGGGATCGGAATTTCGTTTTGATTGTGCTAGGAGTTTTAACGACTTGATTTACTAAGATTTGAAAAAAATATTTGTGAATTGTGGGTCATATTGATGTAGCAGTGTTGAGAATTGGTATCAGAATAATAGTAGTACTGTTTGTTAATCGCGTTTTTTAAATTTGCTATTTAGGTAATATCCTTAAACTCCAATAATAATTATGTTTAGTGATTAAACAATAAAGTTGCAAAACTCTAAATAAGTGAAAGGGACACATTTTTTCTTATCTCTCTAATTCCTTCCACAATTCGGACGAATGCCGTCTGTACAATTAGATGACGATTAGATATTAGGTATTTTATATGCTTGACAAACAAACAACATAATGCGAAATTCCGATTCTCTAAAAAGCATTCAAATTTTATTTTACATTTATTATATAATTGTTCCTGAAGTCCCATTTAGTAAAACATTAGTGATACTTACTCCCCTACTGTGGATGTTCTAAGGTCACCCTGAGTGAGGTCGAAATATTGATGATTGTAGTCCGACATTTAAAGGTCATCATACAATGACAAATTCTTCAATACAGGTAATAGGTGATAGACGATGTAGTATGATCATTAAATTTTAAGCAAATATTTTTCAGGCAAGAATATTTAATAAAATACTTATTGAGTAGTAATCTGATCTTGAAAAACTATCGTGATTTATTTAAATTAAAAAAAAAAAAAATCAGCGTTAATATAATTGACACGGTTTTAATGTTATAACTTTTTAAAAATAAATAGCAACAGCGTAGATAACACATTTTTATGGGCCTTTCTGTATTTGATTCTTGAATAAACATGTAAACAAAATTGATACTTGTAAAAATGTAGATTATCTTCTTCTCTGTTAGACATTGTAGCACTTAACCTATAACGATGGGGCGAAATGGTTGCAACTATAATATTATTGTGGTGTGATGAATCTGCTCAATTAATCTTACAGTTCAATAACTTTACGCATTTTATCTACAACTGTACCGTGCGAGAGGAAATAAGACTGCAGGGTTTAAATAACGTGTTGTATTATTATTTTACAGTTATCGTAATTCATTTATCTGTTTAGGGTTGCAACGAATACATGCAGATTAAACCAATGAACAAGTAGACAAATACATTTCAACTATCTTTTAATAAATCAATTCTATTATTATCCCATATAAACATAATAATGTATGTTTACTACTGGTTTTAATGCAATATATTAAAATAATGGCTGACTCTTGTAATACCAACCAAATATATTACATTCCAGTGTAATAATTTTTTAAATTTTATTGCCAAGTTGACTATTCGTTGCAACTCTTCTGTTACCATAAGATGGTACTGGTTTCGCATTAAACCTTTTTCGGTGTTATTTTTCAAGTAAAAGCAAGAGTGGCCACGCCAATACCTGAACACGTAGTTGAATAATCGAGAAGAATGTAGCGAGGGATGCAGATAGAAAAGTACAAAGTTTACAAAGTCTTTCAATAATCTATGTGTAATTTGTTTACGTAATAACTGGTCTTGGTAGTAACTGTTTTCTCACGTCATCTCATGTACGTGTTCGATGTGAACTAACACAAGCCGCTCCATCCTGTGTCTTCACTCTGTCGACATCCGCTTTATCTTTGGTATATTGTAGCATTTTGCCCCCCGCATAATGTTTTCTATATAAGATCCGAAGCAGCGTTCTTAATTAGCACACATCCCCGGCTGCCTAATTCTACTAATTAATAGCGTATTTAATTCAAGAAGCATGCTAAATAAAACTTAATTCAAACATTTTCCTTTTATCCCAAGGCTCCTGATTTTATGTTGTTACTTAGCAGAATTAGGCTATTATTTATTAAGTTGCATGCTACACATCCCTTGAATTGTAAGTTATTTTTATTAATTATAATATACTTACCTGAAGACTGTGTGCTCGTTAACGGTGTCGTAGAGTTGCTGCATAAAGGATGTTTTCTTTTGTATCTGAGCACACATACTTCTACAAGAACAGTAAAGTAGGACTTTATAAACAAAACACCTTCCAAATTCATATTAGGCCCAATTTGTTTCTCCTTTAGTATGAAAAAACTTATTATATTTTAAGAATTACATGTAAATATAATATCTAGATATTAATATTAGTTTAGCCAACTTTACTGTCCCAATAAAGTAATGTTATTGTATGTTACTCACTGAAATGATTGTCTGGTAACAGATGCAATACATAGTTTTGCTATTTCAACTTGTTATCGTTACTTTGTGTTGCCTCAATTTGTTTAGGTGAGTGCCGACAGGGATCGATGTGTCATTCATCACCGTTAAGGATCTATCAACTAACTTCATTGTCTCATTACTTGTAACCTGTAACATACTCAACTAACATGGGTGAAGATCATCATCAGTTTTCATTGAGTTCACTAACTAGAAATACACTTTATTACTTGTCTTCTGGCTCCCTGCACAAGGAATAACCAAATTATTTTTGTTTCTCAATATCTTGTAGTTTACTTCACTTTGACTGTATTTATATTTATTTTTATATTTCAATTGGCCTATCTATTTATGTATATGATTAATCGTTGTTAATACAGAATGAGTATTATTAAAGCGCATTTGGTCTGGTCTATTACTACACTAACAACTTTTGTATTTCAATTGTTAATGTAATGTTCTACACTTGTAACACTATGCCATTATTATCTAAACGATACATGTAATATTTATATTAGACAATTTCATGGTTTTCTGATAACATACATTACACGATACGCATAGGCGAACCATAAAAATATACACATCGAGACGAGTAACACTGTAATCCGAACACGCGAGCCAACCGAAGATGAGTAATAAAGCGTTGGAGGTATGAATAGAGACCGTCCAGTCGAGTGCGGGTCTCGTGTGGATACTAATGGCGTGTTTCTGTGTTCCGGTGCTTGTGCGCGTACGGTCCGTATGTGTGTGTGCGTACGTAGGGCGTATCGCATCGGTCGCTACTGCCCGCTGTGCGAGCGCTCGTTCATCGGCCCGAAGGGGACAATGCAGCTCGTCATATGTAAGCTCTGCGATAGGCAACTGCATCAAGGTACGTCACCCAGTAGAACGCATACGCTTCCACCCCCCCACTACTCCGGATATACATTGAATCGTTTAGGGATGTTGCCATCGTTGTCGGGTTTGCTAATACGTTGATTTCTAATATGTTGATGTTAACATACTACGAACATGTCCCATACGGTTTTGTGTCTATCTGTTTTATCTATATTGCTTGTATTATACAAATAGGAGGCTATTGTTTTTGTTGTACCAAGTTACCCACAGTGTTATAATAAAAAGTATAAGTCATACGTGGAATTAGGAAATAATAGCCTTGTATTTGTCGCTTCGCTTTTATTTGTTACGCTTTCATGCATGGTTACATTAAACTTCATAATGTGAATGTCGGTATCAATATATTTCATGCTTCCTCATATATTTCGCTGTCTCACTATCACGGTTCCTCCTTATTGCCACCTTGTGAATTGCCTCCGGAACGTGTATCCCACAGGCCTAAATACTAATATTATAAAATATATACCGTGAGTTAATATACACTACCAATACATCAATAGGAAGCTTTGAGTTTTGTTAGATGTGTTTTAGATGAAAACGTATAGGTGAACGCATGATGTATATACACAATATATAATCTATAATCTGCCTCTTATAGTCGATAGCTGAAACTATTGAAACGTATGATATAGAGAATCATGAGGGGTAGTCCTCAAATAGACAAATAGAAATGCCGATTTGTGTGTGCTACGTGCGCGTTGTTGTTTTTTTTAATATGGATAAAGACTTCACTGGGCCGACTGAATTTGAGTACTGCATACTATCGACAATCGTGGAAGGAAGCTTACATTGAATGTCCGAGCAAAACGAACGTTCCGCGCTAACGTGAAAGCCCTTTCCGTTGGCGCGGCGGGCGTGTCCGCAGTCGGCAGTCGGCAGTCGGCCCCGTGCGGCCGCCGCAGTGTACGTGTTGTCGGCAGATTGCGTTAGGGCGACGGTGGCGCGGCTGCGCGTGCTGGACTACACGTGCGGCGAGTGCCGGCGCGGCGGCATCACGTCGCGCGCCGCCGCCGTGCGCCTGGCGCCGCGGACCATCGCCACGCTGTTCATGGCCAAGCGGCGCTTCAACAAGTACGCGCACCGCCAGTACCTGGCCAGCCGCCGCCCGCGCGCCGCCTCGGACGCGTCGCGCTCGCCCGACCCGCCCGCGCACCCGCCCGACCCGCTCGACCCGCTCGACCCGCTCGACCCGCTCGACCCGCTCGCCTGACCGCCCACCCCTCGGACAGTGTAATATATTTAGCTGTTACTAGTTCATACGTGACTCTTATTCGCTTCGGTAATATGGTTGTAAGGTAAACTGTTGCATAAATCTGATTAATATAACGATTAACCGGTAGGCTATGTGTATGTGAGCCGGCGGATAGTGGAGATCCTAGTTGTCCTGTGTTTGTGTTTCGGCCGCGCCCCCCGGCTGCCGGCGCGCGGACTTCTGTTGTGTTGCGGCCGGCCTCGCCGACGGCCGGTCGCGTTCGAAATATTATTCTGTATCCCTAGAGGGAGTAGGTGGTTTTGTTTATCGTGAAACATCATAAAGTGGTTAGATAGCTGTAGTGAGCAGGTCACTAACGTGTAAACTGTACAGTAACTTAATACTAACTTCACTATATGGGTAGCTGGGCAATCATACTATTTTTAATATTGATAGTTTTCTTTTTAAAGTTTGCTGCGAGACAGATCATGTATGCGTTATTTATGTCGAGGGGAATAATAGATTTGGACATTTGAATAGTGCGCCTGTTGATAGTGTTTAGACGAGGTTACCCCGTGAGACCGACTTCCTGTTTATATGTGTGTGAATTTGTTATGAGGAACATGTCTCGTCTAGTATGCTATTTTCTGCAAATTGTCTCCCCTAATCTATAAAAAATAAAATGTATATTGTAAAAATCTGCCTTTTAATGCATTTGTCATGCAATCGTTGGTAATATTTTTGGTTGTTGCGTCATTTGAAAAATGAAGACAGAACGCATTTTATTTTATTTTCTTATACTAGATTAATTTTAGATTATTGTTAATTTTGCTTATTAAGGTATTTATTTTAGTTATACATTTATATGGATACAACTGTATACAATCTTTTACCCAATATATATTCGAGGATAACGGAAATAGGTTTTTAAATCCCAGTAAATCAATGAATAATCTAATATATTGCACTGACTGAAATTAATTGAATTTCTATGTATTTAATAGTCATTTTTGTGAAGTTTATCCCGTTTCCGCAAACACGTTTGCAAATAAAAAGGTATGTACTTTATTAATTTTGTGGATGATGATTACTCTATTTAGATTATAGGTTTTTTTGTTAGTTTAATTGAATTCAGCAGTTCTTCCTCCCAGAGACAAGTAATTATCTTCTTTTATTAGAAAAAACGCTAACTATTGGCTGAAACGAATCTCTGTAACAAATAGGTATCATGTATATTTTTTCTAAAAATGTATAATATTTTTATCGTATCAGTATCGTTAAGAAACCCTTTTTGATTGTCATGCCGATATCTATACAGTAGTATAGACAAGTATGTCTGTAAGGTATCCTCGCGTCACTGTCAGCTTTGCAGTTTATTGTTAAACAAGTAGCCCATAGTTAGCGTTATGGCTTAATTTCAAAGTACAAAACACATAGGCTACCTATTTCATATTAATTTTCTAATTTATTCATTTTCGTCCTGAAAATATGCACCCAATTCCGATAGATTATAGACTCATAGAAATTATTTAACTGAGAGTATAATATGTTTATTTTCATTATAAAGAAATTATTTATTCTACAATGATGATAGTATTAAAACTATAAATATTTGGGTGGTAGTTTCGAGGACGCAGCTCAAGTCTCCCACTGTGCCCTGTCCTGTATACGTAAGGTTGTCTCGACAGATGTATGCATTTGCTGTACTTACGGACCCTTCTGCGCGCTATTGTCTTTTAACCACTGCTGTGTGCAATTGTCCCAATATGTTGTGTATTATATTCTTGTATTAGATCTATATAAGTGCAGGTAATCAGTAACTTGAAACTAATGCTGATTAAGTGTAATGTATCATGATTAGTTTATAATTATGCTTTCGTTATTATTAATCATAATTTACTTAGTGACAATTTATAAGATAAAAATTTATGTCCGCAAATTATTTCATCAAATCATGTAATAACTTTTATACAATATACACAACTGGTTTGGGTGTGTCTCACACCGTAATTAGCATTGCTTTATTGACACAGGTGAATTATTAAGACTTACTTGTAAGAAGAATAATGATAACTTTATGTCTACTTAATGCAAGTGTAAACGTTCTAGAAATCTCGCACTGTTCGGTCAATTTTGTAAAAAAATAAAGTAAATTTAATTTGAATTTTGTTTTTTATTCTTTGTTTGGGATACGAAATAAAAGAGAATTTGCAATAAAAATAATTTATATAATTTGACTTAAAATACAGTAAACTTGGTAGCATAATTAACAAAATTTTATAAACACTGAAAATATTCAGCAAATATATTTTATAAACTGGCGATAAAGCATCTGTATTCTTATTTCAAGTGGGGAACCTGAGAACAAAAGAAACAATCATGTAATGATTCAGTTTTAGTCTAATTTTTAAGTACATGTTTCATGCAATTTAACTTCATTAATTCAAAATGCAGTGTATTTATTTCTATGTGGCTTTTAGCTTCAATGTATCTGTAATCTAACCTTCCGCATTTAATCGACTATATCGGATCTAAATAAATAATAAACTTTTACTATGTAAAAAATATTTTAAAATTGAAGTACAAAGAAAGTTTTACATAATGAATGGCAGTATTTATATGATTAACCACTAAACTTCATAGCAAGCAAGTAAAATAATACTTTCATAACATTTAAGATTAGAAAAAATACTTATAAGATTAGGAATAATTCTTTCTAATAAAGATAAATTTGAAACAACAGACATAATTTTATTTAAGATTTTAAGTAGTAGTGAAATTATTATATTAAGTATTTGAAGAATTAAAAAATAAAATATAAAAGTTAGTTTTAAAACTCAAAAATTTAATCAATACTCAATTTCTAATTTGTAAAATGACATTTTAATAATAAAAATAATTTGTTCCTTGAAAGTTGTAACAGAATGATGCATTATGAAATAAATAGTTAATCTACTTTGCCACTGTTTACAAAGATTACGTTGAAGTCACCTTGTTTCCTACGATAATGGAGCGCAAGCTTCCCCGCCTTAGTAACTAACTCAATGAGTCGTTTAAGAGTTAATAAAACACCACCACATTGAGCGACCAATATTTTACTTAGGCACAAAACATTTACACAATAGCAACACTAGGTAGTATTGTAGTATGAAGTTGAATAAAAAGTTTTTTACTATTTACTTTGAGATAGTATCTATTTTTGTTAAATCTTGCCTTCTGTACTCGCACATTTACACAAAATAAATATACACTGACGCAGTGAGACTACTTTTCACTTGTATAGTATGAGCATTATAAAAAAGCGACGTAATAAACAGGTGCATACGAGCACGACCGTCCACACATTCGAACAGGAAGACGCTAGTACAAGGTGGCTTGACGCACATGGGCAAACGAGCGCGACCGTACACGATACATACAACAATAGGACAAGGCCCGCGCGCGGTGCCGGGAGTCACTCGTCGAAGCGCAGGCCGCTGATGGAGAGGAAGGTGAAGGCGTTGTGCAGCGCCAGCACGGGCACGGCCGTGAGCGCCACCGCGCAGCGCAGCGCGCGCGCCGCCGCCGCGCACGCCGCCACCATCTCCGCGGCCGGCGGCGCGCTCCACACCTGGTAGAATATCCGCACGCTGAGCGCGGGGAGCTGGTGCGCGTCCCTTGCGGGCGTGGCAGCCGGCGCGTC
>DWIE01000124.1:0-21799 GCA_018248235.1 Choaspes benjaminii
AGCTATATATATTATAGATATAGAATATATAATAATAATAGTATAGAATATATGGAAAACTCATAGGAAATAATAAAACACAGTAATTGAATCAATAAAATAATGTATTCAATGTCTGAAAATATAAAATTGAGCATTGTACTGAAAAACGCTCTCATAAAATATTGTTAAGAGTATAAGTTATAGAGTAATAATGAGCTTAAAAATTCAAACATAATTATAATACTAATATAATGTATAATTTGCTTAACCTAAAAATTAAGCACATACCATAGATTTCGTTTACATTTAACTTCATCCATTTTTAGATCAAATGAAATCTAACATATTAATGACACAATATTGCAGCAAATTCAACAGATAACATAAAATCATAAGTTCTGTCAACAACGTAACAAAACAATCATAATTTGAACTTACTAGATAATGAATAACAATACAATAGAGAATCATAAGTACAAGTATGTCATGGTAATAATTTTGTAAACATACATTTTGTTACACATTGTATTATAATCATTGGACGGGAGTAAAACATTTCGGTTAAAAACCAGCAATCGGCATTTTAAGGCACATCGTATACAACTATTCATATTTTATACATATTTATGTTATATGTTATAACATTGATTAACACCCAAATTAAAGGTAATGTTTTAAGATATAATATTTTAACTAGCTGTTTCAACGTTATTGAAATAAATAATTATTTTATTTCATGTGGTTACTTATCAATTAAATAACACAAATGTAATTCAGTCGTCTATACTCTGCTAATACTTTTAAATATAACATTCGAAAATTTATTTATGTTGCTGTGACCACGTAAAGCAAAAACGCATACAACCACTAAAAGTTATATATACTATTGCGATTATGCTTCCGTATTTCAGTCGAATTTCGTGACAAATAGCTGCTATAGTTTTTTAAATGTGTCTGACATTAAAAATTGTTGTTAAAATACTATTTATTTACTAATCTAATTTTGTAATCTTTAATTAATCTACGAAATATTTTCTAAGCCGTATTTTTATTAGTGTAATATATTCCCATATCTTTATGAATCAGAAAATTTATTAACTGCATAATGACTTCTGTGAAGATTTGTTTCGCATATTAATTAAAATGGCACCAGGTTGTTTAGATCGATTGACATATTACTTAATACTGATAAAATTGTACTAGACTACGTATCCTATGGTGTAAAATTGAAAAATATTCGATATGGTAAGAGGACGGCTTCATAACAGACTGTAAAGTCGGTCCATTAAGTACTTTTTTAAGTTTATGATTACTGCTTAAAAGTAATGTTATTAACGACGACAGATTAACACGAAAACATACAAGCCATAATTAGTCTTCAAATATGAACTATCCAGTTATACATAATCTTTGAATACAGAGACTGAGCTTGACACTTCATATTGAAGGCTATATCAATGTGTTCTAAGAACTACAGCAGTAGTAAGAATATAATACTAAGAAGTAAACTATTCGTATATACGTGAAAATAATATATGTATAACGGAAAATAAATCTAACTTGCGACTGTTGAGTGTACATGTAATTAACTAAGGGCAATCTCATTTTGACAAATGAACGAAGATTGCTAAGCCACCTAATTTATATCGTTCCGTTTTACAAATTGATGTATTACATCAATTGGAATGCATTTACACATATAACAAAACATTAAGCACCTTAAACCCAATTATTATAGAATAATCAGTTTTTTTTTTAAATTTCATTGGTTATTATAATCGATACAATATTACTTTCAGAAATCCAATACTTATAATAATACTTGAATATAATACAAATCCCGACATGATGATATATTATGGTCACTCGATCAGGGGCCTGATTGATTATGCCATACGTTACTCGATTACGTCGTAAGTCACACAAAACTGATACACACTAGCCACACAACAGGTAATGCTAATAAAATAGGTAGTAATAAAATAATTACATTAAAATGAATTAATAAAGGGGATTAAATTTTTCCACGCAGACTTCACGGAGAGTCATGTGACGTACGCAACATAGTGAATCAGGCCACACAATACTATTTCCTTATAAGTCAATGGTCGAAATATTAATGTAAAAAATGCATGTATTAATATTATTAACGTGACGTCAACGACGTTTATAGTGGCAATGTCAGATTTACTTTTTTTTAACATTAACAAAATGCAAAGGTTTAATGAAATTTTATTATCAAAAGATTACTTACTGCATATTCGAAAATAATCAAAGAGTTTTATATAATTATATATTATATATATAATATAAATAATCTTTATTTATATTATAAAAAGGATAGGTTGGAAAATATGTAATGTGTAACAATCTCTTCAATAAATTGTAAGGGCATTTTTCCCCATTGATCTGTCCCTATTGAAATTATTCACAGTGAAGTACCAAATAGGTATAGACATTGTCACTCATTTATATACACATGGAATTGAACATTACAATGGAATGGTAGCGGAATGTCAAATTGAATAGGTACAAAACCAGTCAAAATATTTATAATATAAACTTTTTACCATATACTTGAATGATTATAATAATTTTAGCATGCCCAAATTATTTTTAGAATACTTGTGTTAAGATGTTTGCCCCAAATTATACTAAGATGAGCATTATTTATATAGTTTTTGGAATTACATTCTATCTCGCTTTGGGTTTCCTCCGAAACTTTAAAAGCGAAAAGATATTATTCCTTTCTTAGTACTCTTGTTTTAACATCCTACGACAATTGCTAACTTCACTTACCAAATGTAAGGATCGCCAGCATCTGCTTTAAAAGATATTAAATTGTAATAAATATATAAATTTTAAGCACCAATTTTTTTTGAAAACGAATTCGAATTCGATGTTTCATTCAATGTAATCACTTATATTTCTAAAGTTGAGTGGTTATGACGGATTTACGATGAATTATTGTAATTTCTTTCTCACCTATACCTGATGGAGAGCTAGGTTCAGAAGTTACAAGCCACGGCGAAAGAGATGATATCGGCTGCGATTTCGGGGTAATTTCTTCTTTTCTGTCAACAGGTTTAGGGGAAGCCAACTTTGTTTGGACTCTTGGTGGCTCCACAACAACTATAGAAACATATTGAGAGTTAGCTGGATTAGATGTTGGATCGTTAAGAATTTTCGGGGATGGTGTCGACGGTATAGACAGATTTATGTTAGTAGATTCGTTTACTATTTTCACTTCATTTTCTCGAGCTTTCAGAATATTGTTACATTTCAATTGACCAGGTGGTAAATTTTTGGTGGAAGGCATGTAACATTTTGCTTGGTTATTAGGCAATTCTTTGTCAACAACAGAATCTAATTGATCTCTCTTGGCTTCGTTCTTTGAATCATCATTATTCAACTTTTCTTTGACAAGACTCATGAGCAGGTCATTTAATGGATTAAATTCAGCAGAAGGTGAGCAATTACAAGATGGTTTATTAATCACAAGTTGCGTCAGATTGTTCTTCTTTTCTTCACCCGTCTTATCCATTTTGAACAGAACTTTATTGCTAATAGCATCATCTTTCGATATTAGCACTTCAACAGGGGGTTCGTCATGTAAAAGATTCTTTCCTGATGATTCTCCAATTTCTGCTGCCTTTAGGTCACTCTCTACAGGTATCGATTTTTGTGATTTTGCGCTACTCTTCCTAGAAAGTGTGTCTAGCGCAGTTTCAGGAATAAGTACTGCAGTGTCGGAAGATGTACTCGCGATTTCATTAGATGGCTCAGAATGCTGTAAAACTTCTGGTTTCGAAACTGAATTCTGTTTCTCACGTTCTCTCAAAACATGACTTTGTCTACGAGCAAATCGTTGACTCGGTCGTCGTTCGAATTGAACAGTACGGCGAGCACGATTTTGCTGCGTTGTCTGATATTCTGTTTTTCCAGAATATTGGAATCTCGATCCCATTCGGAAAAAGTTTTGTCTTGCCGAAGGTCCTTTAACGGGTGCTCGCAGTCGGAAAAATGTATGGTGTTCAACTGCACATTTCCAAAGATGTTTACAAGCTTTTTCATTGTGCAAACGAAATACAAAAGTATGTTCTTGTTCCCGGCCTTGATCGTCATCTTCTACCACTACTAAGGTTAACTTCTTTTTTTTGAAATCTAATTTACTAATTTTTGGCCAAAAGAACAATCCAATTTTCTGTGGGCCTTCAAATACCAAAATTCCAGTAGGAGTCAAACCTAAATGATATTCACATCCATCTTTTCCAAGAACAATATGCATGTCAACACCATACATTTCTAGCCACTTAGCCTTATTTAAGTAATTGACTTCAGCTTGGGCAGGTGTCAGTCCTTTATACTTTTTATATTCGTCTAGTATCTCAATTTCCATCTCTTCTGTTTGATTAGGCACAAATCTAAATTCAGAAACTGTAGCAGGTGTATGTATGGTTTCATCAAAGTCACCTAGTTCTGATTGTAGAGCTAAAGCTGCTAACTCCACAGCCGTGGAATGGGGACATTCTAGTTTGCTTTCTAGAATATCTCTCTTCAGTTGTAAAAAGAATTGGTACCTAGTCAATTCTTCCCTCAAATTATTTGGCTCGGAAGAATAAAATTTTACTTTCAATCTCAGGGTGTACGGTGGGCCAATTTTAACTTGCTTTTTAATTGTTTTCGTAGGGTCTAGCCAATGTTTGACATTGTTAGTATCCGTGAACTGAAGACCGAAATAGTCTTTTTCAATTAAATCAAGTGAATAAAAGACTTGCTCATAAAGATCTGCCGCACTTGCCTTTTTAGACAAATTTATAGATAAATCAGTTTCATCAAGAAGCATTACCTTGCATTGTATCAAATTTTTGTTGCTTGCAGACTTTTGATTTTGTTTGTTGCGGTTTTGGCTTGAAGAGCGTCCTCTTCTGCTGAGGAAGCGCAGCATTTTTACTACCAGTGTAAACCTGAATCAAAATGTACCCATGAGATGATTAGAATATTTTTTTTACAGTCGCTCACAATATTATGGTGATTATACATATTTGTTATTGTACCTATAAATATAAAGCAAATTTTGTATTCTTATACATAACATTGACAAATAATATGCCTCGATGTATCAGTAGTTGCAAGTGTAACTGCCTAGTAAGAGGTCCTGGGATTTGGGTCTGGCAAAAACTATTATATTTTTGGCAATCGTGAAAAATCATAATAGAACATTGTTACATTAAAAAATCATGTATCTAGAAGGACACACTACAATAATAGGATAAGGGCTTTAAAAACTATGATAAATCTATTAAATGGGTCATTAACAACCTGCAGTAATGACTTTTCTTATCTAAAGTGTGATTCATCTGCTCTGAACAACAAACTATTACTCGCCAGTGTCAGTACCCATGTCAGAAATACGCATGGGAACAAGTTTTAAAAGCATTCGCAAAGGCCACAGTAATAGGATTGTAAAGACAAACTTAGCGTTACGTTATTAACATAGAAGACTTAGAACAGACTATTACAAGCCCTTTGCATCACTGAGAAACAGCTTTACGACTAAATTAATGCCCAATTATTGGCTAATCCAACAAAACATAATACAAGCACCTCCCACTATAACTGCACAATGTTGCATTTGATTTTGTACGATTAAGAATTATTACGTGCATACATGATAACTGAAGCTAGTAAAAAATTTTTGAAATAAAAATATAATAACAACGTAAAAAGATTAATTTACCTAATCGAAATAAGTTACAACTGCTTGTAAAACGCCTTCCTAGCAAATAGTAAATATGCGACCACTTCACAGCACTCCATTAAAAAAACACTAAGTTAAGTAGATACCGAATGACACTAGTCACTGAATGAGTTGTGTTGTGTCAAGAATGTCAATTGACATAGGTATAGTAGAGTTGCTAAGTTTCGAGTACACACCACACCCGCAGATTAATTATCAGTATAATTTTTCTACTAGGAATGTTTACTTTGTCGTTTTGTAAATTACCTTTCAATATTTAACACGCTTGTTAGCTAGCTACCATGCGCTAAAAATTTTCGTTCAAATATATCTAAAAGGATAACTTGCAATGTTGATATACCCTTAAGTATATGTTCTCTATTACCTAAGTCTATGGCATCCTTAAGTAGTTTTTTTTTAAATTAGAGTAATAAGAGAGCATGCAATTCATTTGTTTTTAAGTGACCTTTGCGGCCCACTACAATTGTGACTAACTCTAAACACGATAAATAGAGCTTTCATCCTGTTCGTCACCGATGAAAAGTGCCTTCCTAAACACCTCTCATAAGAGCCATTTCACAATATAAATAGATATGGTGGGTACTACCACCTAAGCGAAAGTGGATAGATTCTACCAATGATTACAGCCATGCTACAATATGTTGTTCAGTTAAATTTCGGAAATAGCGGATTGTCAATATTTATTTACGTGTATGGCCTCCTTTATAACGGTTGCTGTCAAACTTAGCATGTCACATTTGAAGATTTTGGCATGATTTCTCCGATTGTATTCTTCAGAGTTGTGTTGGCGTAATTTTATTTGTTTAAGTAGTCTTTAGTGTTATAAGTGGTGATGATTAATTTATGTGTAACCGTAACATAGACTCTTGCGAGGTGCGAAAACTGAGTATATTTTTCTGGTAACCCAGCCCAGTCAATGTCCAATTGTGCGACTAGTTGAAGTTTCTCATCAAATACTCTAAGACCAATACAGAAATGTGCATCACCAAAATTTTAATATTATCTTAAGACGAAGAAACAATGAAGATAGGCTGTATGATAATACGGAGAGCAGTAACATTTTTAATTTAAAAAAAAAATGTTATAACTGTCAAAATCGTGTCTCGCTTGTAGAGGTGGAAAGAACGACGTTGAAAGTTCTTTTCTATGACTTTAAGTTTGGGTGGTAATACAGAGATTTTATTTTCTATTCTACTCACAAATAACAAGTCCAACTTGTACTGTACTACCTTCCCACCAATTTGATACCCATCTTTTTTAATCCGTTTTACAGTTGACACGTAGAAACTATAAGCACGACAAACATTTAATATGCCGGTAGCTGATGAAATCCAGTCCTCATGGGCTGATGAAGTGGAGATTGATCAAGGAGCTCTTCCACCACCATCGGAAGTTGTTGAAAATGGACTAAAACTTGTTACTGAATATAAATATGATAATGACAATAAGAAGGTTAAGATTGTGCGAACATACAAAATTGAAAAACGTGTTGTCTCAAAGAGCATTGCGAAGCGCAAAACTTGGAGTAAATTTGGCGATTCTGTTAATGACAAGCCAGGGCCGAACCCAGCTACTACCAATGTGGCAGAAGATGTTTTCATGCAATTCATTACTAGCAAGGAGGAAAGCCAGCGACCTGATGATGGAGAACTTGATGGTCTTAAGCCTCAGACAAGCAGTGTGATTTTCAAGTGTCGTACATGCCAAGGTGATCACTGGACTCTTAGTTGTCCTTTCAAACACACTCAGTTGGCTCAATCCAAGGCCAGTGAAGCTGCCAAGGCTGCAGAAGCCAAAACGACAACTACTAATAAGTATGTGGCTCCGTTCCTGCGTGAGGGCGGCGCAGGCCGCGGAACGGGTCGTGAGCCTCCGGGTGCACGCCGTGATGATGTCACTGCCATCCGTATCTCGAACCTCAGTAATTTTGCTGTCGAAGCTGATCTGGAAGATCTTGTCAAGGGCTTTGGCCCAGTGCAAAAATTATATCTAGCTAAGGAAAAGAGCACTGGACATTGCAAAGGATTTGCATATGTGCATTTCAAATTTCGAGCTGATGCTGCTAAGGCTATCCAGACTCTCAATGGTCATGGTTATGATCACTTGATCTTGAACGTGGAATGGTCAAAACCACCACAGAATAACTAATGCAACTCTGTCAGTGGATTTAGATTTGTATTGGACACAAATAAATTAAAGTAAATATGTTTAATTTAGTTTTTATTTCACACACCTTGAAAAATTTGTACCTAAAACAGCTTTTAATTAGAAAATTCTTCAATTATTTGACATTTCGAATACAAAGTGCTTCATTGGTGTTTCACACTACTTGCACATAAAATAAATGTTCTCGAGTTAAGAAAAATTCTATATAGAAAATTATTAAACATATTAATCTAAAAATAATTATTATTGTTGTTGCTCAGTGATTGCATGCACAACTGTCAAGAGAGCCAAGTTCTTTTGCGTTTTTCAGGCTGGGAAAATCAGAAGGTAGCCCAGAGATTGGAAATAGTCAGTAAATGACAATAGGCTCACTATTTATTACATGACACCTAAAACGTAACTGGTAAATGTGTATAAGTCCTCTGCCTACACCTTAAAGTAAAAACGAGTGTGAGTTTTTGTTATATTGTTGCATTGATTTGACAAATTTTAAAATGAATTTCTAAAATAAAATCTACAAATAGTAAATTCGAAATGTTTTTTACACAATAACAATTATGATACTGTGGGGTGAGTGAAGATGCTGTGCATAATTTTTGTAATAACGACTTAGTAAAACACAAGTGGAAGAATGATTAAACTTTATTTCAAGCTGTTATAATGGACTAGATATAATAAGTAAACCAAGAATACCAACCATGTTGCCAAAACAATAAATCAAGTATAACATTTGTTAACACTAAATACCTTAACTACTAAAAATAACATGTGCTTATATAAAAATAAATTAAATATTCTGAATTTAGTGCATGAATATTATTTGAATACACTTCAGAAGAGGCTGACTCATAGCATTTCATGTTTATTATATATCAATATCGTATCTCTCATCATCGCTGTTGGGACTGAATGTGTCTTCAGGCAGGCGAACTTCACCACAAAACATAATTTCCACATAATTGAAGTAATCCAAAGCAATGTTTGTTAGCATGAACCCTGTTGAAACACCAAGTACTGTGCCTATAACTGGTCGTTGGCCAACAGAACTTCTAAGTATTGCCCATAAAAAAATAGAACCAAGTGGCCAAAGACATCCTCCTAAGAATGCCCAAGAAAATCGTCTGGCAGGAGCAGCTGCCGCAATGTGAGGGCGCGCCCACAACCACAGACCAGCTCCTCCTCCAGCTGACAGGAATAAAACATCAGTTATATCTCGCTTCGGGAACAATCTGATCATGAGATGAGGGTTCATCACACTCACTGACAAAGTTGTGTAACTAACAAGGCCTTGTACGGGTAAATAATAATATAGCACATTGTCTCTTGTGAATGGCGGCAATTTCACTTTACTGACAGATTTATTTATATAGTCAATAGTCTTTGGCACTGATGCCGGTAAAGAAGAAATCTGTTGTCGAACATTTCGATAAATCTTTTCAAAAAATTCCATACTGATCCTTATATCGACAATGCAATGGTTGAAGTATTGAATTAATTAGTACACTTTAAGATTGCGTTACACATTATTTGGCAGCTGTTAAGGTTTGTGACGTTATTTATACTATAATTTTCACTACCATTATATATAGCAGGCAACAATAAAAATCATTTCATTGCAATACAGTAGATTTATACACTGCAAGCCGACTCAAGTCACTTGACTTGTCATGTTGTCAGTTCTGCTTCAGCTGTTGTCAACCTCAAAAATATATAATAGCTGGCTTGTCATAAAGTTGTCATTAGTTGTACGTTATAGACATTTCTCTATTTGCCGTGGCTCAGTAACAGTGAACCAAGTAATTATAATACACTAGCGGCTCGCTTCGTCTGCGCCTGGATAATAATATTATATAATACATTAGAAGACAATCCTTAGTCCTTGTTCTGTGAAAAATGATAAAGCTACGATTTAAGGCCCACTTATCACCATACGATAAAATCTATCGTATCTCTTAACTCGGACCAAGCAAGATACAAACTACATGTACAACATTTCATTGAAATCTGTTAACTGATTTCGAAGATTAGAGTGGAGAGAACATCGTAACACGAGATTTTAATATATAAAGGTTTATAAAGTTTTGTTTATATTTCAACCATTTAGATAAATTCATCAATATTTTATTCATGTTGCATACGAAGAAAATGAACCGCAACAAGATTGTAATATACTTATAGGTTAGTCTGTACTGTACCTAACTAATCAGAGTATCAGTGATTTCGATGTCAAGTCAAGTTGACAATGTCAAGTAATTGACGAATTTCAATTTGACAATTTAATGTTATTCTAAGTACTTCAACTAAAATGTCAAACGTTTTAACACGAAAATAAAATTATTATTACAGAAGTTATAAATGCTGAGTACTATTTTGCAATACAATATCTATGACAATTTTATTTACAAATAAACATCAAACCACGCTTTAAACATAAACAACACATTAAAGAAATAATAAGGTTATGTGAATATTTTGGTTCAACTATAATTATCTTCATATCACGTATTTTATTTTAAATATGATACATTCAATGAAACTATTAATGAGAGCAAGAACTATAAATAATGTGAAATTTTACAATAGGATTTTATATCAATGTAAAAGAAATTTACAACGATTTTCAATACTAGGCATAGAAACATCCTGTGATGATACTGGATGTGCGATTATAAACGATGAAGGTACCATATTGAGTGAGACATTACATTCACAAAATTTGATGCATCTCAGAAACGGAGGAATAATTCCCGATGTAGCCCAAGATATGCATCGGAAACATATAGAACCGGTAATTGATGAAACTCTGAAGATGGCCAAGTTATCAATCGAAGACATCTCTGCTATAGCAGTAACCATAGAGCCAGGACTGCCTTTGAGTTTAGCCGTAGGTATGAAGTATGCAAAACACTTAGCCAAGGCGCACAAAAAACCAATTATACCTATCCACCATATGGAAGCTCATGCTTTAGCAGCTAGAATGCAACATCAGATATCTTTTCCATATCTAACTTTGTTAATATCAGGGGGACATTGTTTATTGGCTGTAGTTAAAGATGTGGATTGTTTTCTATTGTTGGGAGAAAGTAAAGACAATGCCCCGGGAGAGATATTCGATAAAGTAGCTAGGAGATTGAAATTAAGAAATGTGCCTGAATTCTCACAAATGTGTGGTGGCCAAGCTGTGGAAATTGCAGCATCAAGAGCAACTAATCCACATATGTTCCAACTCCCATTGCCTTTAGCGGAATATAAGGATTGCAATTTCAGTTTTAGTGGAATAAAATCATCAGTATTGTATAATCTCTTTAAAAAGGAAAAAGAACATAATATTTCTGCGGATAAACTAATACCTGAAGTAAATGACTTGTGTGCTGCTATGTTGATGGCTGTTTCGAGGCATTTAGTGCACAGAACAGAGAGAGCAATGGAGTTCTGCCACCAAAGCAATTTGATTCCTAGAGAAAATAAGCAGCTTGTTGTGTCTGGAGGAGTCGCTTGTAATAATTATATTTTTAATACCTTATCCATGCTATGTAATGAATATGAATATAAAATTATTCGTCCATCTGCAAAATTGTGTACTGACAATGGAGTTATGATTGCATGGAATGGGCTAGAGAAATGGAATCGGGGAATAGATATAGTGAAGGATTATAAAAGTGTGGACATAAAAGCAACTAGTCCATTAGGTAAAAGTTTAATCAAGGAAGTTGCTCAAGCTGGTATACATATAAAATTAATGAAAATCAGATTGAGAACTTGATAAATAGAATTATAAAAATAATGAATCAATTGTTAATTTTAAGAATATTTTATAAATATGTTTATAAATATATTTATTTATTGAATTTAATAATTTACTTTTATTTTTGATGTGAAATTTGAAGAAATTAGTTAAGTGTGGTAATAAATTAAAATATGTACTCCTAATATATCTCATCTCCGCGGCAATGCCACCCACCAATGGCAGCGGCGTCGTTAGGCATTTTGAAGTTATAAATTTAGCTAATAAGCTTTATATTTATTTCCGTTTGAGTATACTCAATACTACTATAGTAGTATTTATCTAGAGTTGTCTGGTAACATTATTTTAGTTATCATACATTTTACATACTGCTCAAAAAAAAACTTGCCACATGAGAAATAAAAATTGTATATTTACTTGTAGTAATAAAATTAATTTCTTATTATTATTAGAAGTATAGGCAGTTCGTTTAATTTTTTTTAACAAATCGGAAAATGAAAGAGGCGTAGTAAAGCTAAGTACAAAACTTTACACTCCACCTAATTGTAAGTGGCCTGAAATCCAGAAATAAAAAATAATATTTCACCATAGGAATCCAATTCGCGATCTCCAGTGTTTTGCAGCTGCCGCGACCGGTTACTGAAGTCGCCGTTATGGGTACACAAACAACTGTAACTGTATTCTTTGATAATTGTAACTAGGGTTGATTGTAGTTACGGTGCCACTTTCGAGAACAAAGTGACTCGTGTCCTGGGTATATCAGCTATATCCTTACACCGAACCAAAGTATAGCGAACACTGCTGCTTCATGGCACACCTAGATGTCACGGTAGTGCCGATTCAGACTAAGAGAAAAGTTGTTGCTACTCATAAATTATTGTTTAGTATAGGCTATTATTTTAAGTGTTTTGTTTATTAGTTTTAATAATATTTAATTATTCAGAATAAATTCTTTAAACAATTTTATTACAATCGATTTGTTTGAATCAGTGGTTCTCTTTTTTTCAAACTAATTTTGTTTTTAATAAGAATTTAGCCAGTTACTTTATTGATGCCACATTTGAAACGTTTCTCACCGTTCTGTATTACGTATGCGTTATATTATGCAGTGAGCGCCTGGAACTTAGCATTTTTTTCAATTTCTTTTGCATGTGCATCTCATTTGGACCATGTAGTAGGTAGGTACTTTTGTAATACGAACCTCAGCTCAGTATTGCGTCGCTAACCACACGCAACGAACCTACTTCTGATTCTAAGTTATTATTTTATATGAATATGTTAAAGTTTAATAAATCGGTTCAATTTAGAAATATAATAGGATGTTTAAAGAAACAGGGAATTAGTTACACTCCAAACGCTAGTGAAAATAATAGTTCAAAGCTGGGAAGTTCGGATTCTAAAACACTTATGAATTTTAACGAGATTCCCGGCCCCAAGTGTTATCCTGTTATTGGAACGTTGTATAAATATTGGCCTTTCGTAGGTGATTATGATGCCGAAGCACTAGACCAAATTGCATGGATGAATTGGCGTCGTTATGGTGGTCTAGTACGAGAAACACCAATAGTGAACCTTCTGCACATATTTGAACCTGAATTGATAGAAACTGTGTTACGTCAGAATGACCGATACCCGGCTAGACGAAGCCATATTGCTATGCTTCACTACCGTATGACCAAGCCACTTGTCTATAACACTGGTGGTCTACTATCTACGAATGGTCCTGAGTGGTGGAAACTCCGCAGCACTTTTCAAAAGAATTTTACCGGACCTCAAAATGCTAAAGCACACGTCGGCAGCACAGATATAGTTGTACGTGAATTTATACAATGGGTAAAACAAAGGGAAGTGTCTGAACAGGAGGATTTTTTAAATTATTTAAATAGATTGAATCTAGAAGTGATCGGCGCGATTGCTTTTAATGAGCGGTTCGAAAGTTTTTCCTTACATGAGCAAAGCTCGGACTCAAGGAGTAGCAGAGTTATTGCCGCAGCATTTGGTTCCAATTGTGGTATAATGAAGCTTGATAAAGGCGTTCTTTGGAGATTTTTTCCAACACCATTATATAAAAAACTAGCATCATCCCAAGAATATCTAGAAAAGGTGTCGACAGACATTTTATTGAAGAGAGCAAATTTTTATGAAAGTGATCAATATGTTGAAGATAAATCTCTCCTTGCATCATTTTTGCAGCAACCAAATCTAGATTTAAAGGATATTACAGGAATGATGGTCGATATTTTAATGGCGGCCGTTGATACTACTGCATATTCAACCAGTTTTGCATTGTATCATTTAGCGAGAAACTCAGAATGTCAGAAAAAGTTTTTTGATGAGATTCAAGCTCTCCTGCCGAGTAAAACTTCTGAAATCACAGCAGAAGTGTTATCAAAGGCCGTTTATGTTCGTGGTAGTGTCAAGGAAAGCCTTCGCCTTAATCCGGTATCTATAGGTATCGGTCGTGTATTACAAAAGGATATTAACTTAAAAGGCTATCTCATACCTAAAGACACCGTAATTGTGACACAAAATATGATAGCATCAAGGCTTCCACAGTACGTCAAAGACCCATTAAAATTCAAGCCAGAGAGATGGATCCGTGGATCTCCAGAGTATGAAAATATACACCCTTTCCTAAGTTTACCTTTTGGATTTGGTCCCCGATCGTGTATTGCAAGAAGATTAGCTGAACAGAACATATGCATTACCTTGATTCGGTTAATACGGGAGTTCAATATAACATGGATGGGTGGAGAACTTGGTGTTAAAACTCTGTTAATTAATAAGCCGGATGGACCAATTTCACTATCTTTTACTTCTAGATCTTCTTAATAATTTGTTATTACAGTATTTTTGTATTTTTATTTGTATTGTGAATGTAATGAAACAACTATTGTCGAAATTGAATACAATTTTTTTGTTATGTTTTAAACAAAACAATTTTACTATGCATTTACAAATCAGTGCTTTTACAAGTCTTTTATTATCTCCGCTGGGAAAGGGGACATAAGAAAATTATGGACTTTCGTTACATGTGAAAGGTAGTTAAAAGGGTCAGTAAAAGAAAAATGCTGCCGTGTGATTAAACGAAAGTTGCAAACAGATCTCCTATAATAAAAAATCTTCTATTATGGTGCTAAATATATAATAATAAAAGTTTTCTATTATGATATATGTGTGTAGTTTTATAATAATAAGAATTAGAATTAATAAACTGGAATTGTTTTTTATTACAATATATTTTAATACATATTCGGTAAAACTCGTTCCGCTACAATAGTTTGGACACCTAAAGTGGGATATGTAGCAGAATTATCACGTACAGTAGTTTCTTCGTTGGGCAATAATATTTTGGACAAGTCTATTTTTCCTGTATGCAGTATTCTCCTCAATTTTTTGAACATCGTGTTCAAACCTCTTGTAACTGGAGAGTTATTTTCTTGACATTTGGCGAATGGCGAGCACATGGTCGGTATTATTATTGGTTTGTCAGGAATACTTACTGTGGTAGGAGGTTTTTGAATAATAACATTAATTGGCAGTTTAGGCAAAATAAGGGGAGGCAGTTCTGGAGGCCTAGGGATCACAATGGGTTCTACGGGATTCTGTATCTCCGGAAACTTTGGAAACTCTGGAGATACAGGCACTACATATGGTGGGCACGAGGGGGGCACTAGAATCATTCCGTCAATTGTCGTAGATGGTTGCTTAGAAAGACACGGATGTGGAATCAGAAATGGCATCGACGATGGAATAGGATATTGAAATGGAGGTCCAGGCGGCACAAACACTGGTTGATTTGGTACTACAGGTAATTGTGGCACTCGACTCGGATTTTCCATTGCAATTCCATTTTGTGCATCGTCGCAGCACCCGTGTAGCCCTTCATCCTGCTTGAAAGATGTAAACGGAGATCCTATAATAAAGTTAGGTTTGATAAACAGATTATTTCCTTGATGTATAATCGGTGACGTTCCAGACATCGTAGTAATATCCGAAGGGTTTCTAAGTTCTATTTTTTTTAACGATTTGTCTTCGGTTACTACTATTTCAGCTATTCTCTGATTTTCTTTTTCTTCTAATGAATACGTATTCGTAAATATCGTTCCGATTATAATGCATTCACACAATATCCAGTATCGACCCTGAAATTTAAATTTAAAGCTAATGTAAACATATAATGTAACCAATGACAAAAAGCTACACAACTATTAACGACAGCGAGTTTATAACAATTATTTTTAAAAGTACTTACCATGTTGCTTGAATTGTAAACGATAAAAGTTTATATTTTTGCCTGTAATTCCCTTTTATAGAGTAGTTGTGCTAAATAGCAAATAACTATTAATGCTTGTCGCCTAATTATTCCAGTTTTAGAAAGTTCATACTCAATGTTATGAATGTGGACTTCTATTACTTTAAATTTGTAAAAAATATGAAATTGTTGTCTATAATCTGTTCACTGGTTTACGTAACTAAGTTATTCACTAATTGTATTTCTATAAGGCTCCGATATTTAATTCATTAACCTCAAATTCTTAATTAAATACGTATTTACGATGAAACATTATTCTATTAAATTAATTGTCAAGTTATTGTTATGAAACATACTGTATGTTTAGGACTTATTTATTTGTTTGTTTAAGTAAGTAAAAATGAACTAATTAGTCGCTTATATAATATTAATTAAAACTACTTAGCCGGCGAAAGAGGGATTAAACCAAACAATTTCTTCAACGACGAAAGCTTAAAGCTAGAGCCTGTACCAACTTGCTCTCAGATCTGGAAGACCACATAAAAATCACTTGAAAGGCGCGGCAGATGGAAAACACAGGATACATGACGCGACCAACATAGATCGCAAGAGCAACAACGCAATTGTGACTGACTTCGAATAGAATGAGATGTCTGTTTTGAGTCATATTTTCAACAACTAGTGAGTTGGTTCGCAGATGAATTACAAGTGGTAGTGGTGGTGGCCCGGTGGACCTGGTAGGATTATAGTGATAGCACCATAAATTTTATAATCATAATTATGTATTCATAATATATATTAATTTTATTTGTCGATCCAACGAGGATGGAAACAGAATAGGTCCATTGGCACTAATTTATTTATTATGACTTTGGTCATTATGATAAGAAAATACGTAAATCTATATAAGATTCAAAACGACTCTCATTGGTTAGTCGTTCTGAGCACATCATAATTCTAAAGATGAATTACCTGGGTTTACTATGTTTGACTGTCACTACCACAGCTCTTCCAACTCCTGGTTTTGTTGCTGTTGGATCTGGGCCTGAATCTGACAAAAGCTTAGTAGAAGTTATTGTAACTCCGCAAGACTCAAGCTTTGGAAATAAAGGTGATAAAAATCACATTGGATTACCTAATACGCCACCTCAGTTGCCACCTTTGTATCTGTTTACCTATGAAGATTTAAAGAACCAAAATTCACAGGGAAATAAAGAAAATAATGAAGACAAGGTTGAAGACGGTAAGAAACCTAAAACACTTAAAGCTATAAAATATCAGCTTCCAGGTTTTGTAACAGGTTTCTTTTCTACAATAACTTCAGGACTACCATTTATACCAGATGCGTTACCAGACCTACCTTTTGATTTGTCCGAGCTTATGTCGGGAATACCTCTAATATCTTCTGTACCTATTTTCTCCATCTTACCGATTCGGAGTAATGACGGGTAATAATTTTGTGATAATACAAAATTAATTATTATGTCATGAACATTTGACCATTTGGTCTTGCGTGCATTAGAGTTATGTTTACTTTAATCACTGATATTTACGATGCATTAACATATTCTTTATTTATTATAACACATTCACATAATTTATATGAGCTGCAATAGACATTTTTTTTTATTAATAATTAACTACTGTTTTTAAATGTATTCAAACTTGTGATACTAATATAACTCAATAAAATTATTATTATAATAAATACATTGAGCACGAAAAGCTAGTTGTTTGTATTATTCTTATTACATAGCAAAACCAAAAGTCAAAACTGTTCTTGACAGATCTACAAGTACATGTAAACGCTCTACATAGTGACAGTTGTTTTGGGTTAATTAGAAAAAAAATGGTATTTATATTAAAAATAAAATACTGTTGTGCATATAGAGATTTATTAATTATTTTCCAAATCCATCGAACCAAAGTGACAAGGTGGGTACAGGGTGTGGGGTAGAATGAATTGTTAGGTTCTCTAAATGTTTTTCTTTGCTTTTAATAGCTTTTTCTGTGTTCTTGTTATTTTTATCCAATTTGTGATTTTTAAGACTATTTTGTGTGATATCCAAATAAGGTGACGACTGATCAAAACTAGTTTCCTGTCCTATAACGGAAACTTTTGTGGCTATTCCATGATCGAAATTACTGTTATGTAAATGTGTAATATAAATTGGATAGTCGAGATTGGGTCTAGGAAGTATTTTTTTAAATTCCGGAACGTGTGGAGAATTGAGAACTAAATCCACTAGATGTTCATTATAATTAGCAATAAACATTCCATTTTGATAGTGCCAGTCATATATGGATGGTGTATTTGGTTGGTTCGAGGCAGGTCCAGAATTCAATAAATCTTGAAATGGTGGCTGTGTATTATAAATGATAGTAGCTATGAAATTTGATAATGGGCGTAGGCGCAGGGCTTGAAGTAGCACCCGTTGTTTGTCGTTTTTCTGTATTGGGTCCCGTATCATCTTTTCCAACTGCAACTTGTGTCGGTTGACCTATTCTTTCTTGCTTTAAATCTTTTCTAAATATGTCTCCATTCGAATCTCACAGTTTCATCATAGTATATATATATATATATATATATAGTAAGTGTACATATAAAGAATATATGCCAATGAATTTACCTGTATATCGAGAAAATAAATTGACATAATAAATATTAGTATCTATTATCACTTCAATACTATAGTAATTTCGTTTATAATCTACGGGTACTATATATCTGTATGGTGCACGCTATGTTATGTAATAAGTAATTTGTAAACACTTTTCATTAAGCATGTACTAATTACATAAATAATAGTTTGATAATTCAGTAATGTGAATTAAATGTCTGCGTAATTACTGATGTAATTAACTAATACGACTAAGTATTGACATAAATGACTATTTGAAATAGCAAAAAGAATGCACGGCACTGACAATTATGATGGCATTCCACTGAAATATTTAACGAAATGTATCAATTAATTTTTTTCATCATTCAAAATTCAATTAAAAATATTGTAAGTAAACAGCATATAACTGGTACACTCCAAAAAGGTTTCAGTTGTTCTTTTTTGCTTTTGAATAAACGTAGATAAGGAAAAATGTGAAATTCCACAATAATGTTTATTATGTAGGTATTAAAAAAACGCTGTTTAATAGTTAATATTTACAATATATTTCTCATAATTTACAACATAATTTTAGTCAAGCATATTATAATATATAATGTAATAAAAATTCACGAATCCAGACTGGTTTATGTATGTATTGTATATACATTCCAAGCTAAACGGTATGCCCGGGAAATAGAATAAGTATTTTTCGTTATTTCTAGTTTATTTTCTGGGTAATTATTGTATATAAATAGTGTCCCAACAAAGTTACTGCAACAAGTTGACATTGGGATACCGTCGATATCTTTGTAATGTCTAATTATTCGCAATAACTACTTAAAATCAACATTCACCAGGCTTAAAATAATTATGACCATTTGATTGAATTAAGTATTTTATAAAAGAACATAGATTATTCTAATTCGTATTACAATAAAAATTATACATAAAATAGGTATACGTAGGTTTATTCACCTTATTGATCTAGAACAATGTGGCTGTAGCAAAAAATGGATAACATATTTGACAGCAACAGTTACAAATGACCGTATATCCTTATATGTGGCCATAAAATTAGTGCGTACCTTCCTCGTATCGCCTTTTAAAGGAATACTATAATGTTTTCAGTGAAAGAATTTCAATAAAAGATCGCCTACACGTAATATAGACGCAAGCCAAGTTCAATGTTTTTTATGTTTTATACATAGTTACGTAGGCTTGTAGTATTTCCTTTTGCGTTTGTTGCCTTTACTTAACGGTATGTTTTGTGTAAGCCTATTATGTAGATTCCTTTCTATATTTAACAAACGACATTATGTTATTTATTATTATTATTATCAAATTTACACAAATCTTGACGGAATAAATAAAATTTACAGAATTTGTAAATGGCACTAACATTAGTATTGTATCAACATGATGTTGTTATAAATAGAATTTAAAACTATAAACACTAGCAACAGAGTGAGATAATAAATTACAATTTAAGTATCAATCAGTGACTTAAATACAAATTTGACTAATATTAAATAATATAAAGATTATGGCTAAGTTTCGTTCGAAGATCAATCGTTTTGTCTTTCCCAATCAAATTAGGTAAGTTCGAATTATCTAGCAATACTGATAAACGGAAGGTAACTGCGTCACACAAAGGCTTGATACCGACCATTTCAATTAACTGGTCGAGGATCGTATGGAGTGGCGTCGTGGCCAACGTATCTGTTATTTTTCCGAATCTGGAATCCATGACCTGGTGCTGTATTGTAGTATATAACCCTTCGTATGCCGAACGGATCGACGTAACCAAAGCTTCCTGTTTTCTCATCTGAATTAGTCTCTTCCTCGTGGTATTGTTTAGGAAGATAATATCGGAATCCATTTCTTCTAAATGCTACGCCATCGTAACCAGGAAATTGTGGAGTGTACCCATCGCCAAGCAGTACACCAGATTGTTGGCGTCGCGTCCAATCATCGGCATGCCTATATGAGTTAGGATTGTAAACGTCGTAACGCCTACTGTCACTCCCGTAATATCCGTTGTCAATGGAATTTGTATTGGACAAGTCATAGTCGTAAGGACTTGGTGAAGGAGTGGCTTCATCTGCTGTAATCGGAGGTACGGTAGGCTTGAAATTATATGTTGGAGAAGAATCTATCGAATTAGGTGAAACTTCAACATATGGCGTTGAAGTAGGATTAGGGTATGGAGCGGGAGGTGTTATTGATGTATGTGAGAATGTACGAGGCGGCTCGTATGTTGTGGCGGGCTGCGCTGGTGGTGGCGCATGCGTAGTCGTGCTCACTCGAGGTGGTCCACGGCCGCTATGAGGTGCGGGCGCTGGCGTAATGCCATAGCCAGAATCCGTAGGAGCTGTTTTTGCTATCCTTAACGACTCGCCTATTGGTCGATTTTCGCCAACATAAACTGTTTTTGACTTATAGATTCTGTAGCCTTGGTCATCCGCTATGTAATCTTGTAGCCTTAAGTACCCGTCTGCGCCTACCCAACCTGTCGTACCTGGAATTCAAACAAAAATATATTAGTTGCGTTGCGAGTTCACAAATAAAACGTGTTTTACAAATGATTTATCACTAGAATATAACATGTTTTAAAACCAATTAGTATGGCGAAGTTTTTGGAACTAGATAATACATTTAAGACAGACACAAGACATAACAATATATAATTAGTTAACACTTTTAACTGAGGTGTCGAGTCCAATAACAATAATCGTGTAATATTTTTCATTTAAATTTAATTTAACAACATTATTGCCTTTGTGAGAGCACCGTTGTACTATAGGTAATAATAATAATATTATTTTCCCACGTGCCTACTTAAACGTCGCTGGGTCCATTATAATTTTCAAATACATTGGAATATTTTGTTTTACTCGTACCTTTTTTTGTATATTGTTTAGTAAGAAGCAAACAAGCAGACGGACCACCTGATGGTAAGTAGTTACTGTCACCTAAAGACACTTGCAGTACCAGAGGAGTAGCCAATGTGTTGCCAACCTTAAGCTACTATCCACTATCTAAATACCTATAAAAATGCGTAGGATAAGAATGGCATTTTTTTAATGACATCATGTAGCCACACGGGCTTGCAGTCTACCTGCTGGTAATTAGCTACTGCAGCTCACGACAACTGTAACCCTGTGATTAAAGTGCGTTGCTACCCTTGAGGACATAGATTGAAGGCCTCGTGATCTGCGTATACTGGATATACCTGGATCCTTACACCGAAACACAAGTAGTGCGAACACTACTGTGACGGTGGT
>DWIE01000125.1:0-21783 GCA_018248235.1 Choaspes benjaminii
CTTTTTTTCTATGTTATGAAGTAGCACACGGGCTTGCAGTCTACCTGCTGGTAAGTAACTACTGCAGCCCATGACATGTGTAATCACAGATGCGGTTTTACTCCTGAAGACATAGATCGAACGCTTCTTATTCTACATAAGCCGGCTATCACACCCTTACACCTAAATCCGTGTTCGTGCTACTCTTTCACGGTATAAATTGATGTGATGGTGGTACCGAACCAATCGAACAGGATGATCTACCAACTAGAAATTTTTCAAACGCGAAACAAAGAATTTTTAAGAATATAAACAGAAAATTTATTTGGTGCTTAAGTTGAAGCTGGTTATTAGGTGCGGAAACCGAAACCCGAGACCTCACGTTTCAATACGGGCTTAGTAACGTCTGTGCCACAGAGGTCGTCGTACTTATAAAATTGAAATTAATAAGGTGAGCATCTAAGTGCCTTACCTACACGAGTAACGAAATTCATTCATCAATCATACCTACCTATGTACTATATTATATTATAATATGTAACTATACCCAGATTGCACACGCAATCATGACTTATTTAACGTGTGGAAAACGACTGACGTCATCCATGTGTAAAACAGAATCATGGTATTTACAAGCAACTTTGTAACCAGTAGCAAAAATACCCATAATACTTGACCGTTTTTATGTAAGAAGTATACCTATCTTTATTATCTATCTATTATTATTATCAAAGCCCTGAACCTCATATTTTAGTATTAAAAGAATAACGATCACGTTGTAGTCTAGGGAGATACGTAAAAATACGAGTAATGTGATTGTGTGCACATCGTATAGGAAGTTTCAGTAAATCGACAGTATTCAGTTAGTTCGGTTGTGTTTCGCAGATAAAGTAAAGCGTAATATTAATAGATAAATAGCTTTAATCAGTGATAAAGTTTACGCACGAGTTTGTACTGATGTGGATATCTGCTAACTTTCTTGACCGTGTCTATCTATAAAGATAAAAGTGAAGCAATTTCAAATTCTCCACGCATCCTTGATCTTAGCCTTGTTTACGAAATGTCACAAGAAAAGCCTGAATTTGATTACCATGACGAAACTCATGGGGAGAGGCTGGCACGGAAATCAAAGGAATCCCCATTTATGATAATAGGTACGTTAATTATTTTCGTCCTTACACGTCCTTATGCACCTAATAGTAAAAAAAATGGTCTGACAGAAATGCAATATATACATGGTACATTTCTGTTAGGGCATCGCAATATAAAGAAATCCAAAAATATAACATGGTCTAGTTCAAGGTTTACGCTACACGTTCATAAATTGACATGTCGTATTTAACAGTACCGAACTAATACTCTGCACAGGCAACGACAATGAGAATTAACGTGAACGATTGACTGGAAATAGTTTATCTATATAATATAATAATAATAATAATCTAGTTTACTATAAGCCATGGATTCAAACGTTTTATTGGTTAAGTATGTATCTATGTTCCATTTTCTTCGTTATCTTTCCGTGATGCGAACGTACATATATGTACGTGGGTAAATTAATTGAAGATACTTGAAGTAGGTATATAATAGATACTACGGTAAAATAGTTGCAAACTGCAATTAGTCGCATTGTTATCCTCTATTAGATGCATTCTTGGCAATGTTTAATTAGAACTCAATTACAATGAGTCCTTAGAAGTCTATGGTAGATTAATAAAAATATAGGTATTAAAAATGTGCAGGTGTATTTATCTATCTATTAAATACATTAGATATCAGAGACGTACAATTGTTATAAAGTCATTGTAGTAGTTCACCACCAGTATATCACCACCCACGGTATCTTCGTCATAACAATCTTGTTACTAAAATGAAATACTTCATTCAAACTCCTTAGATTAATAACAGGTAGTCTGTTATTTTAAAAATTTTGAGCATTGCATCATACTTTAAATGATTTCACAATGCATAGGTTACATAAATGGAATATTTGAATCTTAATCAAAAATATTTTTTGTTACCTGAAGTAATAATGAACATACAAAAGCATATATAACAGCGCACATGTTGATATAATATAAAACTTTTGATATTAGGACGTTTCGTATTTATTCCACGTGGACGAAGTCTTAAGTTAGCCTTAAAGTAGTTGTTTCACGCCGTCGATGACACGATAAATACGCGCATTGTCTTGGAGTTTGTAAACCATTCCATCTAGTCCATTATGGATCGACTAAAACAATATTAACAACCGCATTCAAGGTTGACTTAGGAAATAATCGAGATTACGATAAAATTGTCAAATACGTAATCAAAATGCAAGACAATCAGAAAATTATTTTTATGTACTATTAGAACTTCATATTTTTTAGATTTTCTGTCTGAGGAAATGAAAGCGAGAGTTTGCGATACATGTATGATACTATTAATTTTGATAATTTGATAAAACGACATTTTGACTTTCGTCGAAGCTTTGTTAGATCGTTTTATCTTTGTAAGGTTTTTTTAGAAAACGAAAGTATTTAATTGTGTTATTAAATGTAGGCTAGTCTGGTTATTTATTTAATTTTATATTTTGTCTGTATGTTTCCAAACTAGGTCTTAAGTAAAGTGTATTTGCCTCGCGCATATATACGGGTATTTGTATCCCGGAATTATCATTATTTCCAGGAATAGCTGGCCTCGCTGCAGCCGTCGGGTATGGCGCGTATTCATACAAGAACCGCGGTAAAATGAGTACTAGCGTTTTCCTAATGCAGTTCCGAGTTATATCTCAGGGCATCGCTGTAGGCGCGCTCACCGCTGGTATGGCGTACACCCTGTACAACAACCACTTTAAAAAACCCAAGAACGAAGACGTCACCATCACTAACGTGCTAAAGCAAAATGAGCATTGATTCTTTTTGTATTACCATCCAAAGTTTATATACTAGTATTTCATGGAGTATTACATATTTATTTGGTTATTGTTAAATAAATATTACAGTGCAAAATGAAAGTCAACATCAATAACCAAAGTAATTTTATTAGAAATTATTTTGTTGTTAATAAAATGATGACACTAGAATAATGTTAAATGACCACAAAATTATTCGAATTTAACAAACTGAATAGAATTGTGTGAATGGATGCTTGTTTGGTATAAAATGTGAGTAGTTATTTATTTTGCGTACTATGTATTACTATGCTAACGTTACTAATGAATGAACTACTTGTGTAAGTAATTTTGTTGATCTATATTTTTACGTAAGTATTCATTAATTTAAATTTTACTTACCTATATAATAAAAAAAAATCTAATGTTTTTGGTATTATTTTTGCTCCCAAACTGTAACCAATCACTGCGTTTTTGTTGGTCCTTCGTGCATACAAAAATATTCATAATTTGACGATCTGTATAATATTGTTCGAGTTCTCAGTATATTGTATATACATATTTTTTGTAATATGTAACTTAGGGATGAAGTCTGAGGGTCAAGGTCTACGTCATTTGAGGCACGCGTAGTTTGTTTTTTTTATGTTATGAAGTAGCACACGGGCTTGCAATCTACCTGCTGGTAAGTAGCTACTGCAACCCATGACATCTATAATCACAGTTGCGGTGCTATTTAATTAACGTTTAATTTTAAGTAGAGTGTAAATTGGCAGCACAGTAAACAAAAACAAAAACACAATACATAGAACGACACTACTTAGGTAGGGAACTTAGTTAACAGTTGGTGTGGGAAGGATGGTCATATTATATATCATAACTTTTACGCGGTCCACGACATGTAATTAATATTAACTAAAATTCTCCAAACACAATATTGTTAGTCACAATAATAACATTTATAAAATATAAATAAAAACTAAAAAGGAAACATACAAGTTGTTTATTAACTAGTAATAATAATTACATACAATACACAATCAGGGCTGATTGCAAAATAAAGAAAATATCGATGAAATATCTAGTGCAATGCACTACTTGAATGCATTTTAAGTAATATGTAAAATCTAATACAAATTACTTTTTCATTTAATTTGTATGTATTAATGACATTTTTAGACAATAATCTGAAATATTAAAAAGTGAAAATTCTTTACTTAAACCATAGTGCCGATGTTAGAAGGTAGCGAGGTCTCGAGTCTGTGCAGCATACCCTACACTCTACACATATTGATTTCTGGGCGCCACAATATCCTCGCCCGGGGTGTCGTTGTTGCCCAGGGGCCCTAACGCTGGCACCGCTAGCACAGTTTATTTTGTGAAGTTATACATTCATTAAAACCAAAAATAACATCCTTATGACCAAAAATAAAGCGTAGATCACTTAGAGATCAATAAATTTCAATTCTTCAATGTTACTCATAGATCCAAGTAAACCATTAAAAAACATTCCTCAACATGCTCGAAACCATGATAATAATAATAATTAATAACAACTAATGCTACTTCACAGATTTAATATCACATATCAATTCTTTCAACAGCAGAGTTAAACAAGGCCAGTTTTGCTGTATCCATATAATACTGCTTTACACAAAAATCAATGTGATTATGCCAAAAATATTCATAAATTATTACACAATAACACATACAGAACAGTGTACTATATAACTGTATATAACTGTATGATGATATACTATATGTAATATTAGGAAACTGAACTATTCTACTATTAATATAATAATTTAAAACAAAAAGCTAAGGACTGACAAATAACATAAATTACACTTAAGTGAAATGTTATCTTACAAAAAGGAAAGAAGCTGTAATTGAGATAGACAATCTTCAATTTAATGGTGAAGAGGAAACCTTCGAATTGGAAGAAGCGACCCAAAAAGAACATGCTGTACCACTGGAAATTTAGCCAAAACCTCCTTTTTGTACATTTTGATAAGGCCCTGATTGATTTTAGTCCAAGAACCTACTGCACTAATACTCCACAACTGGTTAGAATGCTCAGCAAATGGGCCTTTTTTCACCTCCTTAATATATTTAATACATGATAGAAACATATAGTCTTTAGAATACTTGTCTATTATTTCGTCTTCTAGAAACTTTGCTGGTGGATAGATTCGAGGTTGGTCAATCAGTTGAGAGCTCCCCCAAATGAACGGTACAAACTGGTAGTCATCCAGACTCCACACACCATGACTCCCAGCCGGCTCCATCCTGTACGTCAGTTGTAACCTTCTTGCAATATGCAAATATTTATTATATATCAAAAATACAGTTGCTACATTATCTTCTTCCTGCAGATGACTTATTTTATAAAGGCAACATAGAAACATGATGAAGGCCATCTCATGACCTGTACCGTAGTCAATCCTAGTGGCATTCCCAAAGCTCTCTTCCAAGTACACTTTGATTTCTGGGATTGCTAAATGCAATTTTGGATCTAATGCTTCTTGAAGAAATGCTGTTGAATTGGATTTAACCTTTGTTAACCAGTCTCTAAACGCAGTGTTACCAAATCTTTGAGGTTGTTCAATTGGAGGATACTCATCAATCAGCTTATCAATTTTATCTAATAAATTAACAAAATTTGTTACATTTTGTGATATTTTGCAGTCTACAGACAATGGTTTGGCTTTTATAGCTTCATTGAGAGTGGCGATAAAGCCGGTATATTCCATATAAGCTTCTGATTTCTCCCAGATAGCCATGTCAGTTATTGATTTAACAGCTTTCTGTGGCTCCACGAAACGGTGATTCACCGGAAGGGTTGGTATAGGTCTATCCATTTCTGTTCCGTCCCCAATAACACTTTCGGCATTCATCTTGCTCTTTATGAAGCACGAAACTAGTCACTATTACTGTAATGTCTGTGGTAAATTAGCATTAACTTGTTTAAAAATATCCTCCCTTTCCCACTTAGTTACTATCAAATCACTTTTATAAACTAATCTATTTTTATCGTTGACTTTTGGCATATAAGCCTAGTGTATAATCTGTTAATTCTGTGCATAAGTCATTGTCAGTTGGCGATTTTCGTCTTTATGATCTACTGACTTCAAAAAACACTGAACCAGAATTAGACTCATTCCACCACAACGACTTATACCATAACAGGAATGTGCACTACTGTTTTTTAATTAGCTTCTTTTTTATTATTATTATTATGGCAACGGCGCATAGCGCTCTGCCAACGACAAGTTAAAAACGGGGAATTAGCTTCTTTCGGTAACGAAGTTGTTTTACGAGCATTTATTCAATAATCGTAATTTTTTTAAGAAATATCTGAGCGAGATAGTTGCCCCTTAGGACATATTTGTTATAATAGAATTTATAACTTGTCTTTTAATGAAGATAATTATTTATATTTTAATTATAATGCATATATTTGTTAAAATATTGTTTGTTATTAATGCTTGAAATAAATTTCTTAGATTCTTTAAATTCATGATTAGCAGCATTATTCATTATCAACATGGTAGTTATTTTTTTAGCATATTTTTGATCATGTTTTGTTGAAATTTCATGTTAACACATGCACCTGCTTTGTAATTTATTTTGTTATTATATGGGTGAAATACTTATATCTTAAAGAGTGTGAAAGAGAGTTGGTAACAATATAATTAAAATAGCCTCTAATTTTTATAGTATATTTTGGTAAAATACGGTGTATTTGCGACTAAAATAATAAAATTGAAATATGTATGTAGTGGATATAATAATACAACAGCATCTTAGAATGTGGTGTATTAGAATTTAATGATCATGATACTATTTAAACCAAATTAGAAAGTTTGAACTTTTAAAATAAATGCAATTTAAAGAAAACGAGCAATGTAAAGAGGTCACCTCCTTACAAGAACCCAATCTCGTTACTTAGAATATAAGGGCCTTCTTGACTAACACACTCTGATTATGACAATACAGTTTGGTAGCATGTCCTTAATTTTACAAAGATATAGTAAGATTACTAGATAGAAGTTCTGCCATTTTCTGTACGGCATTTAAGTACTTAATATATACAATTTATTTATTAAACATATTTTTATTTTGAATTCTTCATCTTTTGTTCTAAAAATAATATTGTTTTTCAAAACCTTTAGCCAAAGGCGGTTTTCTACACTTGTATGGACAGCAGAATGATTCCAACAAGGTTTACAGAAACTTCAGTTGGAGATATGTTCGTTGGTAAATAATTATAAGACAAACTACATTTATTAGTATATTTTTACCGGCGTGTTATTTCTTAATTTATATTGCAGTAAGAAATGCGGGGAACCTGATACCACATTCTCAACATTTCGTTGATGAAATGACAAGTTGTGAACCGGCAGGTTTGGAACTGAGCTGCGTTGTAAACGATATTAGACATGTTATTGTTTGTGGGCACAGTGATTGTAAAGCCATGAATCTTTTATATAAATTAAAGAGTAAAGAAGAATCGAGTATAGAACAAAGACGGATGTCTCCATTAAAATCATGGCTCTGTACACATGGGCAAACCAGCCTAGATAAGTTCCTAGAAATGAATGGTGATTTTAAGAAACCAATGTTATTTATTGGTGAAACTCCACAACGAAAGTTTGTGGCTTACATTGATCCCGAGAATAAGTTTAACATAGAAGATAAATTATCCCAGGTAAATACGCTACAACAACTACAAAATGTTGCATCGTATGGAATGTTAAAAAAACGTCTTGAAAGACATGATCTGCACATACATGCATTATGGTTCGACATTTATACTGGTGATATCTACTTCTTTAGCAGACGCGCTAAAAGATTTATAATTATAGATGAAGCCAGTTATGAAAATATACTTTCGGAAATTCGCCGGTACTACTCATAGTCTCAAATTAAAACATTAGATAACGTAACATAAAAATATGTCGGGGCCAATAGAATAATATAATTACATATATTTTTATAATTATTATTTATATCTTCGTAAATATTGTGTTTTATATAGAAGTAGATCTAAATGAAAAAATAACACAGGATTGTTAAGTAAATAATAGTCTATTAACTTTTAAGGTCAATATTGGAATCTTGGAACATGAAATTTGTACACATTTTATAATTTTTTAAACTTGTTTTTATATTTGTTTTTATATTTTTACACCATATAATGTACTAGATAGTAAGGAAGTATTTTTCATGTACATAAATGGGTAACAAATTATTTATTATTACACAGTTTTTAATTTAACCTTAGATTTTTCAGATGCAAATGGAAGTCATGGTTATTAAAATTATATGGCATAATTATTATTTGATAACTAACACGAAAATCTGGTATTCATTGTATCATTTAATATTCTTTATTATAACTTTCAATCAATTTAAAATAAAAAATATTCAATAATACAAAACCATATTAATACTTTTGTGATACTCAGTAAAAATAACATAACATGTTTGTAATGTAATGTTTTATTTTATTACATTTTTATTACATCAATTTTGTAGTTTGATTAACAAATATTCCTTCAATATATTGCTTTTATATATTTTGTTAGCAAAAAGCTCTTAATTTTAACATCATCAGAGCACCGCGCAAATCGGCGCGCGAGCTTATTACACCGATCGGCCAGTGCCCTTCGTTCACGTTCTAAGTCAGTGTCGTCGCACAGCCCTTTCGTCAGTATATGGCCAAGATACCTAAACCGCGTCACAACCCGAACTGGCGTCCCATTCAAGAAAACTGATAGTAACCTCTCCGGACCCCTCCCAGCACGAAAAACCATCATTTCAGTCTTCACTTCGTTATACTTAAGCCCAGCAAGAACATTTTCGAAAATCGGTGAATGGTACACTGATTTCATAATAATGATCACAAAGTTTTAAATCAGCATTTAGTTTAATCTTTTTTCAATTAATTTTAGCATATTTTTAGCATTATCTGGATATAGATTTAGCATTAAATATTTTTAGAGTTGTCAACCCTGTTTGTGAGACAGCTTTCAGTGTCACATCACACTGGCATTGGCAATGACAACTAGATGTGCATGTATGGGACTCGTGATGCAATGTTATGAAAAAAAATTGTAAATTACATAATTAATTATTTCCCAAATTACGTACTGCCACTTGCAGAATCTCACAATGTCACACTCCCGACCTACCTTCGATTACAAAGATGAATCGCAAACAGAAAGGCTGGCAAGAAAGTCTAAGGACTCGCCCTTCATGATAGTAGGTATCTTGGGTTTGATTGGTGTATGTGGTCTTGGCATATACAAGTTCAAGAAGAGGGGTGAGATGAGCACCAGTGTATTCCTAATGCAGCTGCGAGTGGCTGCCCAGGGCACAGTAGTCTCCGCTCTGACCATTGGCCTAGTGTACCAGTTATCTCAAAAGTACTTAATGAAAACAGAAAAAAAGGATTAACAGCACATTATTTTAATTGTAGCTCAATAATTAAACTATCAGATTTACTGAAACTTTGGTATACACCCATCAAACACCATTTTCGAGTACTTTAAATGAATTTATTAAGGTGTTTCTATTTTTTGAAGTTATTCCATTAAAATTTTCTGGATTGTTAAATCAATATAATTATTTGTAAATATATAAAAGTATATCTGATAAGTTAGTAAGATGAGCAATTAGCAAATTTATATGTTGGTGTAATATCATTTGTTAGTCAAATTTATTATGTGCAGTATTGTCGAGGAATCTCCAAAAATTACTAATTAGGTAATCTCAGAATTCTATCTGTTCACAGGCAAACTGGCATTCAGTTCGTTATGTTTTCTAAGTTATTGTTAGTGTAGCTTAGGGAATAATTTTTTGTTCTGTGATCTTAGCAGTTATTGATAATGCACTCCTAAGCCATAATGTTAATATATGTATGTATGCGTTACATACCTAGTTACAATGGATGGATTTAAAATTCGCATGTCTCTGAGGCATAAAAGATGTTTATTTTGTGATACATTGTGTTATTTTATTAATCGTGCATCAATACTTTAATTTGCCGACAAGCTAATAAATCGTTGCAATCTGTTTTACAGGTGTAATTAAAAAAGATATGGTTATAGTTTGAATAAGGTGATGATAGTTTTACACACTATTTATTTATACCGAAAATATGTAGCATATATAATTGGAGTTCAAATGAAATGTAACATACAAAGATTATTTATATAAAGTGGAGTTAGCTAGTTTGCGCATTAAGATATTGATAATAATGTAACTTTAAGTGACAGTGGAGTATTTATTAAAATTGCTTACATTTGGTACCCAGTTTTTTCTTTCTTATAATCCAGCTGAAACCTGCAATGTTATTTGCACAAAGACAACATTTCGCTGATTGATCCACTTTTGCCCAGCATAATCATGGTTTGGTGGGTTTTTTTCAACTTTCTATTAAATGAAGATATATTTTGTATTTCCTATATAAAAAAAGTGTACCAGTTTTTAAGTCAATTATATGCATAACTTTCACCAAACCATTTGTATTTTTCAGCATATCTTGAATGTAGACAACACTTTTACAGCTTTATTAAAAAAAAAAATGAATTTAAAATAAGTTAAGGTAAATAAACTTTATACACACTTTATAAACAACACAACAAGAGTAACAACACGAATAAGTTTTTTCGACAACAATGCCTGCCGACCTTTATAGTGTAACTGATATTTTGTGGCAAGCAAGTTCGCAGCCAGACATGGGGACTCCTGGACAATTATAAATTATAAATAAATTAAGTTTGGAATGCATTAAGACAATAGACAATGAACTAGCCTAAGGGCACCTCACCAAGAGGTTCGGAGCTGGGCTCAGGGCTCATTAGGATGGTGGAAATATTTGACTCTGGTTCCTTTCGGTCGAGATATGCAAGGCCATTTAAAAAAACATTGATAAACAAATTCATTTAATACCAATATACATATTCCGTCACAATATATTTCATCTAAAATTTACAAATCCAAACAACCTCATCTTGTTACGTAACATTGGCAAAACATAATAATAGGTACAACATAAATAATACTTTAAATAACATCAATCACTTTTGCTGTAGTCAGACTGCCCTTTCTTCGTTTTAAGACTATAATTTGGAATGGTCAATTCATCCTTTTCGGATGTGGAATGATTCTTATTTGAGTTAGAAGTATGTTTCACAGAAGACAACTCTTCAGCATTGCTAAATAGCCCATTTGATGTATTGGAGCTGGATGTGGAATGGTAAGTCATAGATTTATAAATTTGTACTGGAGTTGATGTACGAGCTCGGTTGCTAGTGACATTTGGACCACTATCCAAAGATTTTTCATTATCTTGTGTGATATGAGATAAGTGCTTCATATTTTCAGGGATTTTTGTTTCATACAGGGACACAAACTCACCCTCTGTAGCATTATTATGAGATTTATTTGTAAATGTAATCACTTTCGCAAGTTCGTTAGTTAAAAATTCTTTCACGGTCATAGAGTTTGTGAGCGATGTTTGTTGTGCGGCATTTTTTGAAATTTCGCTTATGTCTCCAAATTGAGATTTCTTTTTTTCTTGTTTATTTGATATGTTAAATATCGATGAATTAGAATCTTTAGACAAATGTGGAATGTCGTTATAGTTAAAACTTTTAATTTTGGTTTGAGGAATGCTAGAGCCTGAAGTATTAGATGAGGAAGATAAAGCCAAGCGCTCTTTAGTCTTTTTCAATGTAGAAGAAGCCCATCCCATGCCAAGTTTCTTAAACGCATTCTCTAAATCTGGATTTGATGACATACTTAACGACTCCGAAGTTTCAGCATTATTCTCCTTGTTCTTCAATAATATTGTTGATTTTTTCTTGTCATTGCGTACTCTAGACAAAGCTAGCATTGATAAGGTCGACTCTGACGAGACAGTAGTTGAATTTGCATTTGAAAGTGACTCAAATTTGAATGGTTCACTAATTAAATTTCTTTTTAATAGCTCTGCAACAACATCCGGAAGACTTGCCTCTGAATGGAGTGAACTAATTTCTTCATGTATGTGTTCATCTTTTAAAATACCATTAAGACTTGATCCCCCATCCGGTTCTTCCAAATTGTATTGTTTTGCATATTCCTGTAAACTAATAAATGGCTTCAACATTATTTCGTTAAACTGTTTTAAGTCCATCATTTTTATTTTTGATTCATCGGAGGAATCAATAGATGTTTTATATTTACTATTGGAAATGTTAGCTTTACTTGGATGTAAATTTGAGTTAATATCTTCGTTGCTAATTTCAAAGTCATCACTTTTTCCACTCATTTTGTTATCAACAGTTTCTGGGATTGAATGGTCATGTTTAAGTTCGAGCCGTGAAGTATGATTTTTAAGTTTTATGCTCATGGGTGAATCAACTTCAACCACTGTTGACAGTTCATGGGGAATTCCGTAGACATCTGGTACGTGTTTTAAATTCATACGCGTTAGTGCAGGCGGTGGTTTTCCCCTAGTTTTTACGTTCGAATGGTCTGAAGTCACATCTGCGTTGTCTGATGACGAGTGCAGGTTAATATTATCGCTTACAGTAGATACTGGCGAAATCGTTTTAAATGATTCCGGTTTGGGAAGATCCAGCAATATTGGCACATATGATGAAGAATTTGTAACATTATTATTTACTTCTGTTGGAGATATTGGCAGAGATGACAAGGGTTCTGTTAATGGCTGTATATCAAGGTTGGGCTTAAATGTTTGAGCTCTATTTTTGATGATTTGCGCATTTTTATCTGATCTTTGATCTGAATCAGACGTAGTATCCGACGTTGAAATCTGGCTGTAAGCCAGGGACTTATTCTTTCTTACTTCTTCCAAGACCTTGGCGAGATTAGACAAACGCTTCGTACATTTTTCGGTTAAGTCTGCAATTTTCTCCATATTTTGAATTTTGTCTTCCGCTAACTTCATAAAATCTCCTTCACTATCGACCAACTGCATAGTTTGTGTGGAAGTGGTTACTGGTGGTTTGTATACCTTCTTACGATTTAGCATAGTATCGGAAACTTCTGATTCTGAATAATTCGTTGTAACAGTGGCCCTATTTACCGGAAACGTGTAAGATTTACAATCGCGGTATATTTCTTCTTGTCGGGGACTACTTTGAACAGGAGTCTTCCTTTTAGCATATGCATGGGATATTCCCATTTTATCAACAGATTGCAATGGTTTCGCATAGTCTTTACTTGCATACGAATTAGAACTGTTATTGGAAGATTGTTCATTTCTTCTTACATGCCTAGGCATAGATGAACTTATCTTATGAGAATTAGATCGCTCAATGTTTGTACGTGTTTGAATATTGTTTGTCCTAGAAGAATCAGCAGAATATGGCGAAGTAGTAATTATAGTGCTCTGAGCAGATTGCTGTCGATTCATTCTCTTTGTGGTAAGCAAATGTTTAGAGATATTAAGTGACTTGACTTTATGTACGGGACGTTTTCTAGTAAGTTTCAGCAGTGGTACTGGATTACTTTGAGTTTGGCTTCCTATATTTGTTACACTGCACTTTGATTGTGCTCTGCGCTTTTCAACATTTTTCAGAATCTGATCTTTTAAACTATTTTTAATTTGTTCTAATGAAATTTTGACGCCGAGTTTAGCTGTATTATTATTATGTATATTACTTGGCAAATCAATTATTGAACTTCCAGGGGTGGTTACCCTGCTACATTCTTGATTAACTATTTCAATTGCTTTCAGCCCCTCTTTATTCAAACTCAAAAGTTTTTTAACATACTTTTCGATTACTGGATTTAGGTTAGTTTTAGTATGACTACTTATAATTTTGTTAGCTCTTATATGGTTGCTCATGGGATTTCTTGATTTATTTCCACTAGACCCTCGTTTTAAATTGTGCTTCCTACAAATTTTGCTTTGCTTATGATTTTTACATTTATGAGACTTATCCCTTTTATGCATATTGTGATGCTCTGAATAACTTGTAATGTGTTGTTCTTTGTCGAACATGTCTGTGACTTCAGTACTTCTAGTAGTATTTGGAGGGGTTTCAGCATTAGTATATTGAAGTAGGTTTCTTCCTCCTCTAATAGGCACACCTTTATTTCGCTTACATTTCTCGCAATGACAGTCTTTTAACCTTTGATGTCGTACATTTTCGGAATTTATATTACTGGACAACGGTTCATATGTGTCATCATAAGTTTCAGAGTATCCTTCCCTTAAAAATCGGGGAAGTATCAATTCTGGTGGACTCATGTATGTAGTTGAAGTAGACGAACTAAGGTGCATAAGCACTGGCCTCTGTGTAGGAAAATTATGTGTGGTCTGTGTGTAAACACAGTTTGCTGGTCTTTTAATGTTATCTGTCTTCGGCACATTATCTGGTATTACATATGAATCTACAAAACTTGTACCTACAGCTTTGTCACTTATTGCTGGAGAATCTGGTTTACTTTTCAAATTAGTATTTATATCATCTTTATCTGATATTGGGTTTTGCTCTGATACATTAGCATGCGAACAGTGTGGTAGAGAATCTTGTGGTATTGACATAGCTGGCCTATCGTTATTTGGGAGACCCTCGGTTGTTGAATGTTGTTGCAAATTATTAACTAAATTTGTTTTGCAAATTTTTTCATTGACCGGTTGATCTGACGTACTTGCCTCGGGTTGGATGTTTTTCTCAATGACATCGGCTGATACCGAAACAGAGTCTTTGTTCATGAGATCCTTGTTTTGTATTTGATAATTTTTTTCAGCTTCCTTTTTTCTCAACTGGATGATTACTTCATAAGCATCATCTTTTAGAAACCCAGATGCACCCACATAAAACTTGCCAGCTTCTTGACCTCCTTCGTCAACAAATTTTATATATCCACTATCAGGAAAAGCACAGTTAGCTTTGTCATTAGAAGCCGTCTGAAATGACGTCGTCGAAGTTGCTGCTGATGGATTGTGCCTTGTTGATTTAGTTTCATTACCATTTCCATGGGATCCACTTTTTTTACACTTGCAGGTGGCATTTTTTGTAGTTCTATTGATGGAGTTTTCGCCACGATCGCTCTTCTCACCAGCATCACCAACACTGAACATTGTTGTAGACAAACTTTTGTCATGATGTTGGTTGCATCTATTGTCTTGTGGATCATCTGAGAAATACATTGAAGCAATGTTGTCCTCATTTGTGCTCACTTGTTTATATACACCTTCTTTTAATTGGGTCAATGAGACAGTATTTGAATTAGTATTATCATTACTATCCATATTAGGTATTACATTTGGTACATTTTGTTCACTAACTTCGATATCTTGACCATTACTGTCCCTTTTAGGTTCCTTGTTTCTAGCTCCAGTCTTTGTTTTAGATTTAACTTTTCTATCTTTCTTAGATTCCATTACTTTATAAATAATAATTCTGTCTGCATCTGATATATGTTTGTTCCTGTTCTTTTTCGTATTGTCAACATTACTTTGCAATCCATCAACAGAACTAGTGTCAGTCTCAGATGAAGATTCAATTGAGTCATTACTGCCTTCTTGGATTATCACAGCTTCAACAACATGTTTATTTCTTTCATCACATACATCCTTAGTAGGCGGTGTATGTTTATGTCGAGATCTGTACTCATGGTAAGTATCTACTGAGCTGAACTTGACAGTATTACTGGGTTTAGAGTCCTTCAAGTTACTGGGTATGGTGTGAATAGCCAAGCTTCCATCTCTTTCAGGCACTGGCATCCATGAATACTGGAAGCTTCTATCAACATTGTTATCTATATCAAAGCTTACTGGGGATTTAGATTTGCCAATTTGTGAGTGTGATTTAGGTTTCGTATGCTTACAATGGTGCTTGGAACACTCTTTTTGCACTGTTTGAAACTCCTGCTGCAATTTATGTTGACGCTTCTCCTTCAAATGTTGTTGCCTGTCTCCATCCATGTAAGCTGTTTTAATACACTTGGCTGGTTTCTCTTTTGGCAAAGAGTTCAGAAAAGCTAAGGTATCTCTGTATTCCTTGTCAACATTTTGCTTAGTTATTGCTATTCTGTTCCTTGTCTCCTGTTGCACTGCCCTTTGTTGCTCTTTATCACCAGATTCAACAATTGATGCTTCTTTCAAAGCTTGTGAGTATGCATCATTCTCTCTACTCTGATCTCGGATAACTAACTGTTCAATATTATGTGGCAGATCTCTCGAGTCCCGGGTGCTGTGGTTGTACATTGTCACAGAATTTTTCTTGCTAACTGCGCTTCCTGGATCAGTTGATTTAACATTGTTTGATCTTCCATCTGTTCTAGATGCTCTAGTTCTTAACAACGTTTGTTTTATACTTTGTAAGTCATCCGTGCTTTTTTTTCGAAGATGTGTATCACTCTCTCTCAGCCTTAATCCCCTATTCTGGAGGTATTCGGAAACTAAAGTTAGGGACGGTTTTAAAGGAACTATATCTTCAGGAATACTAGGAACATGACCCCTTAAACTTGATGGCATTTCATCACTCAGTGCAAATAAGTTGAGCCGTTTGCTTTTATCTGCTTTGTCTACATTGTTGTTGGCAGAGTTTTTTACACTATCATCTTTAGGTAGTGACAAAGCAGGTATATTAGGCTCCCACTCATTAGGTATTTCTTCAAATTCCCACTGGGTGCCCATGTCATTTTTTGCTACAGATTCCGAGTTGTCATGATTTTGTTTGCCATTTTCAATGTTTTTACTCGCTTCTACTTCAATATTATTGACACTTTTGTTCTGATTGCCTTCAATATTTTTGGTGCATGATGATTTTAAAGTGTTTGCGACAACTACCGATTTTTCGCGGCTTAATTCATTAGCAGTTTCTCGAGCTTGTAATTTTCTATCTAGTAATTTCTTCTGTTGGTCCAACTTGTCTTGTTTTTTTCTTCTCAGTTGTGCTACAGCCTCTCTGCCACGTAACTTTGACAAATCTCTTTTCTCTGGAATATCTTCTTTATTTACGTTAACAGCATTTTTGTGGCTAACACCAACATTCTGCAGGCCATTGGCATAAAGCTGCTCCAAACGGTTCACCAACTTCTCTTGTCGTTGCAAGTACTCAGTTTCTTTAGCAGAGTCAACATTCGCAACATGCTTCAACTGTTCTACTTTGGCGCGCTGGCGGATTTTCTTTGCTATATCTTTTGATTGCTCCCTTACCTGCTGAAGCCTTAACTTCCGACGACGAAGAAATTCGTTTGTTTTTAAACTGTCACCTTGACTTGTCATTTTAATTATAAGTAACAGCAAAAAGTATCAACTATAAACTATATCAATAGAATTCTGGTATATTTCATTTTTTGTTAAATAAAAACATAACTTCGAACAACAATGCAATACATTTTCAAATAAACGTCATGGTGTCAAATACGTCAACGTATTTCAGTGTTGCTTGCTAGATATCAGAAAAAAAACGTAGTCAAAAAACACCTTTTAACAGAAACACGGAATTAAGTTAACCAGTACCCCCAACAACAAAAGTAATTTCTTTAAATCAACATTTAATCTTTTTTTCTTCTTTTTAGTTAAAGGACGTTTGTAATGTATACTGAATTTTTTACGTTTTTAATAGCAAATATACATTTATTAGGCATTTTTTAGTATTCATCTCAACAATCCTTTTATTTGATAGCCATATCATGGGAATGCATATAAATAAGTGATCATCCATTTTAGGCGGCCCGCCATTTTGAATTCAGCATGACGTCACTTAGCTATCGATGCATTCTCATCCAAAAGGTACACTGCAATGTGCGAAGTATTTATTAGTCTTTTTACCAATTATTTTTCTATTATGCTTAATCGTTTAAAACTAATAATAGGATGTATATGTTTCTCGTATTGTACTAAATGCGTAAACCAACCTATTTGTTTTGATGCTGGAAAATACCTTTTGCTATTTTATTATTATTATATATATATGCTTTGTTGACATCTATCAAAACTTGCTAAATATAACTACATCATTTTATCACAAATTCAAATCCTTAAGCGTTTGCCGGTTTCGTCCAACGCTTTTCTTTGAACGCAACTTTACCAGGAGCTTGCGAACGGTACGTTTGAAGAAAGGGGAATGAACTTTCACTACGTTATTCCCGATTATTACGCTCCACATTGTACCTTGTATACTGCGACCACACAATGGTACAAAATTTAGCCAATGTTTAGTATTAGCAGCACGTCACTAGTCTTATTCATGATTACGTATTGCACAGCCAACTTTCGATCTTATTATCTGATACATAAAGGCGACGAGACGTATCTTTAAGTACAAATCAAGCGTACTGTGGAACCGCCTTTATTCCTTTTTACTATGCAACCGAAGTACGGACTTCGCCCAAGATAATGGGCGGCTTCGCAATAAATCTTCTATAATGGTGTAAAAATAAACAGCTCAGACGAAACGCTATACTGATTGTTGCTTTGGCTTAACCATTTTGTAAATCGCATAATATTCGTCGGCTTAAAGTAATGAAGACATTATGAACGTTTCATTTTGATGTTCGTTCCGCGATGTTATTTTTCAGGAGATTGCATCGGACGCTCTTTTATCTGAGATTTCAGGGCGGCTGGAAACAGCCGTAAGGTTTTTTTGCTTTGATACGGTCGCTAAAGGCCTATTACGCATGGATATCAAAGTGAAGTGTCTTTTTTGATATTTAGAAAATGAAACTCATCGTGTGAGTGATGTCCAAAGGTGAGGTTATCATCTCACCTCTACAAACGGAGACAAACTAACCGTCACTATGTTATACAACGCTGGAAGGCCATCTTTTTGTAATGTGTATCTTAGCTGGAGTTCTCTCGGTGTTTCATTATTCTGGTCAGATTTTTAGAAATAAAAATGTCCGTAGCTCGGCAGTTGCTCTTTTCATGTGACATAATGAATAATAAATTAGCAATTTGACACGTTTTTTCTCGTCCATCTCTCAGCCATTTGAGTGCTGGAAGTAGACCTCTCCCAAGGGATATTTGGAATTTTGCAATTCTTGCACGAATCAAAAAAATATTGTTTCGTTGTGGTTTTGTTCTAATATTATTTATTATATTTGGAGCAAAATAAATATTAAACCAAAAAAAATGTTTTATCTCATACTTGGTATTTACTTTTGTAAATTTATGCGTGGCACAAAAGTTTTATACGTCCACGTCAATGTAGCAGCACAGAAAATATGGTGGAAAGTTCTAGAAACAGCGTAAATAAGTTAGGAAGTGAGGAACAGCTGGGACTATGTCATATAAATTATGGATATAATATAGGCTCCGTGCGACTGCACTTCCAGTATTTCGGACAGAACTTGTACTATTTGTTGTTTCATTTCCTCCTGACTTTGTATCAAAACAGTACAGTTTTCAACTAAAGTTCTGTAATCAGCTTCATTATATCACTTTAATGGCACTACACATATTAAAAATATTTAATGTTAAAGGTCCAGATATTGTACTCCAATATATATTATTATGATATTCATAAGGTTGTATATTCAGTGATTTAAAACAAGATATGTTTTTTTTGTTAGCCATCTTATTTTCAACTGTTGGTATTTAAAAAATATATACAATTTGAAACAAATTATTACATTAGCTTTCACTAGATAATTCTTTGAGATGTAACTAATACAGAGCAGAAGCGCACTTGTACCTACTTTAAATATAGCGACGGGTGTATTTAGAGCGGGCTGCGGTTAAAAAATGGCTCTAAGGCTGTGATATCTAAAATTGGAAAGACACATGGCCTTCAATGTTTGTCTCTAACATTTAAAATCTGGCCTTTGTTAAAGGTACTATGGACTGCAACAGCCTCTTAAGTACAGGTTAACTACAAGATCATCTGTAACTTCTCAATATTTTTGTTATAATAGTCCTATACTAATAATTTCTAGAATTTTCTTACATATTTTTTTAATTTTTAATAAGTAGCACACGGGCTTGCAGACCACCTGATGGTAAATAACTACAGCCACCCATGACATCTGTAGCTACAGATGCGGTGCTACTCCTAAGGCCATAGATCGAACGCCTCGTGTTCTGCATATGCATCACTCTCTTACACCGAGACACAAGTAGTCATAATAATTATGTAACAATTTTGAAGCAAAATCGTGTACATTTATACCTAACATGATTTGAAACTTCAAAGTAAAGGAATAAGTAATGCCTAACAATTAATTTATCTACGTTATTAGACACTTTAAATGTAAGGCTTAATGAACCTCCACTTTACATTCCACACAAAAGATATAATCTGACAGTAATCGTGTACCTCAGTCTAGATCGTAAAGATCCAGTGGTTTACATACAATTAAGCTTAAGCCAAGCGAATATCGTTTCGTGTCACGTTCGTTACTCTATTCACTAAGTTATCCGTTTCAGTGGTTGAAATACTTGAAGAGAGATTTTCATTATTCTTTCTTTTTTGTACGATTTCAACCAGATGAGTTGCTATAAACGCAGAAAACGCAGTAAAAACGCAGTGAAACGTGGGATCCCGGGTTCGATTCCCACGACGATAGTTTTTCTAACATGTTTCGTATCTGGAAAAGACTAACAGGTGATCGAACATGAATATGTTCGACTGGATCGGTACTACTTTCACACTTATTTGTGCCAAGAAACAATAGTGTTCGCTCTACTTGTGTTTCGGTGTAAGAGTGTATTAGCCAACATACGCAAACCACGAAGAGTTAGATCTATGTCCTCAAGAGTAGCACCGCATCTGTGATTACAGATGTCATCGGCTGCAGTAGCTACTTATCATTAGGTAAACAGTGTGCTACTTCATAACATATAAAAACTAAATGTATGTATAATGCGACCACCTTCATTAAGAGTTGCAAGAATACAAATTTAAAAAAATGGCGGAATTGATGTCAGCGAGCGATAAAATAAATATTTATCATAAAATGTTATTACAAAAGAGCATTCAGACAAACTCGACAAAATTACACACTACGTATAGATTTATAATATAAAAAAAGAATCAAAGTTGGACGAATTTCAAAGAAGTCGTTATGTTAGTACCATCTGATTTGAACACTGAACTTTTTCAGTGCAAGGCGAGCTGCATAGAAAGTTACGGGAACAGCTGTTGGCGGCTCCTTGGCAAGTAATTATACGTATTTCGACGTTAGCCCACTTCGTAAAAAGTCGTTGGAACTTTGAGACAGTTCGCACAAACGAAATTAGTGGTAAGTGAGAACCTACAGCTACGAGCTTTGGCCCCGCGTTTAGATCCCGGAAATGGGATGTAAGGAAGAATATTGTCGCAAGAATTTATATTGTACATTGTACACCTTGTATTTTTTATGAAAGGCTGTGTTTGTTTAATATTTCCCTGTCATAGTAAAGCGACATTTGTTAAGTAAATACACCTTTCTCTTTAAATGTAAAAACAAAATCGTGTTACGTTTTGTGTCCGCGATGAACTTCTGAAGTAGTGAACCGATTTTAATGAAACTTCGCACACTGTAATTTGCTCCAACTTGAAACATGGGATAGGTTTTCTTTTGATGAGTGGTCCAAATATTTTTATAGCAATTAAAAAAATAAGTAGGATAAGGATAAATAATTAGGCTTAGGCACCACCTAGGTCGCTCTAATGTTGAAATTGGTATTGTACTTTTCTTTCTTTTCCATTTAATGAACGTAAGTGACAGCAACGCGTGGCAACCTACCATAAACAAAGTCCTGGATCAGCTCGCAGTCAGTCACAACTTGGCCACATCCTTCAACCAGTAACACATCTCATAAAACCTGCTCAACACCAGAAACAGATGTAGTGGTAGTACTTACTGGAACGAATCTGGATATATTCTGACACTTTCGCATTGGCAACTTCCCTGATGTTGTAAATGTTCATAGGCGACGGTAATCACTTATCTGGTGAGCCGTCGGCCTGTTT
>DWIE01000126.1:0-21778 GCA_018248235.1 Choaspes benjaminii
TCGGCAGACTTATATGCTGAATTGTAGACGTATTACGCGAAAAGAAAATATCAAACCAGGAGACTACGTTATTTCCTTCGCTAGACAAGTTTAGGTAGCTGCATGAAGTTATCATATGCAAATATTAAGGGGAAACGACATATTTATACTTCTAAACTTACCTACTCACAGGTTAAATAGCGTTGGAAAAATAAGTTACACGAGGCCATGACAAATTATTCTTTTTCCTTGTGTACTTAATTATATAGGCGTTAATTAAAATTAGTGCTTAGAAAATTTGGTATTCAGATTTATTTACTTTACTTCTTTGTTAAGCTATCTTTACATCGTCGCCGTTTAATTCTTAAAGTCCTTATTATTCATATTTAATCATTATAATAGAATAAAAGTTTAAATAAAATCACCACAATGTACAATAATATAGTGTGTATCAACATTTTCATCATAAAAGGCTCCTAGTGAATGCCAAGATGCTATGGAACACGTATGTTTTATAAATTGATGTCAATGAACTCTTATACTCAAACTTAAAGCCACCAAAAAGATTAAGTTCGTGTAAGATATGATATTAACATATCACAGAAATATCCTTGAAGCCCGTTAGGTGTCTTTGAAATGAGGTTACACTTTTAAGGTTTATTACGGAAGTAAAGGTCCTGGAGGGCAGGTGGTGGACGCGTGCGCTTCCGTCGTGCGTCGCTTCCTTGGACAGGTGGCGGCCGGACATGAATCGATTATCATTATTCGATTAAAGACTTGCCTCACCATAACGTTAATGTAATAACTCGCCCTTTTAACTAAATATATCTTGTGGAGTTAGCGGCTGGCTTACTTACTGACAGATGTATTAAGATACTATACTAATTATCATCTTGTTAGGGTATTCGTTCATAAGTATGATAATTCCCAGCCTCCTAGACTTTTTAGACTATTAAATATTTTTATTATACATAATATGTTATGTTAAATTATGTTTGTATGGAAATATTATGAATTCAAGTTCAAATAGAGAACAAGTCCAGACGTGTCCTCAGGGATAAATAAATAATACTATTTAAATCTAACAACACGAGAAGCCACTATATCAATTCAAAAATAAATAAAAATGAGAAGAGGCGTAGCTAAGTACATCTCAGAAAATACTGTCATTACTCACAGAAGAGCGAACAAGAACAAAATTTCCGCCGGCCGCCGTTGCAGCGAGTCTGTATGTGTATTGTTGCAATTTCAAAAATTCCTATTATCGTGGAGCGTGAAAAGCGGAGAAATAAGTAGCGTGTACCGGACAATAGTAGCTACGGACGACATACTGAGAGGTGGTCGCGGGGTTTCTTAGCAACCACGCTACGCTCCGACGCTTGGTCCAGTAAGTACAAGTGTATACTTCCACGTCGATGTAGCCTGTCGTATTAAAAATAATATCATGTTTTGATAGCCTTATTCCCTTGCTCAGTTCGTATCACTGAACTTTTATTTTAATGCTACAAATAACCGTTTCAGTTTTATGCTCGTCTAGAAGATTTTATTTTTACTTTCTCTGGTATCATTATTTTTGTTCGACATTGTCTGGTTATTTAATCAACAATATCATCTAATCAGAGAGCCGCCTATGTATAAAAAGATAAAATAAAAACATTTATGAAGCTAGCTAATTATAGGTATAATAGCTGCGGGCCACAGGCTGCGGCGGGCGTCTCCGAGCAACGTTACGCGTCGCTGAACCACTATAGCGCCGCAATATCGTCGGATAAAGTACAGTAGTATTTGTATCTTCCCGAGATATTACAAAAGGATTGTCGATTTCAATTTATAAGAGAGCAGGAGAGTATTTATTGGCAGTTATACCGATGTACTTTCGCGACTGTCGACGTGGAATGGAACTTGAGGCTGAGGATTTAAGAGCTTTGCAATAAATGTGAATTATTATTGAAGATTATTAAATTTTGTTTATTTCTATTCGAAATCGTATGTGTATTTTCCACATATACACAGGTATACAATACAATTTATACAAATATATAAAATTTTACTCACAAATACATTTTTGTCAATACCATTTTATGTTTTATATAATGAAATGTATAAGTTGAGATTACAATGATTAATTGATAAATTGTTAGCTCGTCGAAATGTAATTAAATAATAAGTTAGTTAGTAATACGAAAGAAGATTGAAACTTTTGATTCTTATTTGATATCCGAAAATTTCAAAGGCATCAAGATAAACTTGAGTGGCAAAAGCGCGGTAGCAAAAGCAGCAATGAGCTTATATCAGCGTAAAAGCTGAATTCGATCGATTGGGTATTCCGCTCCGTTCTAATAACATTCCGGGCCGATATTTCACGCACCTCGATACTGTGTACATCACTTAGGCTGACACAATACTACACCGACGATTTATTGCCGTACAAGCTTGCTGCCAGATAAAGCAGACAATGGCCTATCAGATAGCGCGGCGATCTGCGACGACACGTGTATGCTTTTAGCTCTAGACTTCGACACCCAATTACTTGGTCGCCGTCAACAGCGTCATTCATCACTTACAAACGAGCACTTTTTTATAGCACGCACAGTAGTGAAGGAAAAACGATACGTTTTGTGGAGTAAATGGCTGAAGTCTTCGCTGCTAAGGGGATATTATGAGGCAATTAAGGACAAACCCACTTAAATGGATAAAATATACGGTTAGTTAAACTGCGGCGGCAGAGACGTTGATTTGTGCCATTTTGGATTTTAGCTTCTATCTCTATAATTAGAACCTTATCTTTAAAATTTTTGATTTAGATACTTCTTAATGAGCTAACTTCTTTTCAATAAAAAGGGTTATAAATTATTTACTTCTTTTTAAATTTGTTCTTATTAAAATCTATAACGTGTTATTTAGTATTCATACGTCTGTATCCAATTTACATAGTGTTACAAATATTTGTTATTTAATATTGGGTCGGTACTACCGTCACACCTATTTGTGCCGTAAAACAATAGTGTTCGCACTATTTGTGTTTCGGTGTATGGGTATGACAGCCAGCACATGCATAACACCGCAATTGTGATTAGAAATGTGCTGCAGTAGCCACTTCTGATCAGGTGGACTGCAAGCACGTGTGCTACTTTATAAAAATAAATAAAATCAAAATTAATATGATTCAAAGACCGAAAGTTATTTTAGATTAATATTAAAAATATAATTAAAATGTCGATTAAATTCATAGTGCTGAACTTGATTCTTCGAGTTTCTAATTACGGCATTACGATAACAAAGACCTCGCACTTGACGCTGATATTCACCGGAGGGCGTGAGTTAATTGTATGAAGAAATTATAAAAGCTATAAAACTGGCATCGTGACATAAAAGGTGAAGTCGAAATAATAAAAAGCGTGGTGTAAAATCACCCCCGCCGTGATATCGACGACATCATTAAACGGCACGCGTTTACTCCATCGCCTGCGCTTCCTTCATTTTTCACACATCGCTAGTTACGATTTATAGAATGCAACGATATGAAATTTTAGCACGAGTGTATACATGCGAATGTATAGGTGAAGATTCGTCTGTCTGCACCGTGATTGGATGGGACATAAATTGGGATAAGGACGCGAAAATATTTTTCTGTTAGAATAGAGTCAAATTTATTTTTCAATACGAAATAAATGTCTGTAAAAATGTAATTGGCAAGTTTCTGAATAATAAACACTTTGTGAATGGAACTTTAAACGCGATCTATGAAAGTAAGGCGAATGTCTGTCGAGCATGCATGTCGTGATTGCATCGAACATTACCTGATGTAAAGACGCGACGTTTGTTAGACGTAGTACGATAACATCTCCGTGTTGAAATAGTGAATGCACATGACTGTTGTAGACTTTGTTTATTTTATTCACTATTGGAATAGACTTAAAACTTGAAAATTTTAACATCAATAGACGAATGTAATAATGGTGTCACCATCTTTATCAACTCGTTTTATTACATTATACATTTACCTCAATTTTATTACAGATAAGGAAATTCATGACAATTTGTTATAAATGGTAACAAAATAAAATTAATTTAATATAAATGACTCAAAAAATGAACTTATCTTGACTTTAAAATTAAGAGTATTTTAATATTTCTTATTAAAATGTACTTAAAGTTATTTTCAAGAAAACAAATTATAACAGCGGGCAAGTAATCACCGCCCTAAGTAAGCCATTTGACGGCTAGATAAGAGTTCAATTAGCTATTCATTCCTACCGATGTCTATCCTACCTAATATTACACCTAACGAGCTACGTATTCAAATTACACTACCCTATAGGGCGTGGATACGATGGAGAGCGATCAATTTTGTTTTGTCGTACAAAAATAATAGCCGGTTCGACGCCGCAGCCTTTTCCCCTGTGACATATATCGAGGCCGCATCGTGTGTCACAATGCCGATAGACATCAGTACCCGTCACTGCGTAATACTTAAGTGATTTTTATTACGTTCGATTCGGTTGCTTTGTTCATATGCAGACCTCTTTTGAGCGCGACAATACCTTTTATAACGTGGGACCTACCTGTCAGGGAAATTTGAATGCTTATGTCAAACTCCATGTGGATTTGTCATCGCAGCTACCATGCCTCACATGTGATTCTTCATAAGTTGTAGTGAACTATTGCTGATAAGATTTCATTGTTTACGTCTTACGATCTTATTTTTACATTAATGAATTTAATTATACAATGACGTTTGACAAATTAGATTTATCTAACTTAGGCAAATTTTTAAGTTCTTATTATAGACTGTAACAAAATAATATAAACTTTACTGAAATTCAAGCCATGCTACATCAGAATCGTGTAATTACGAGTATTAGAACTTAAAGTGTAATTATTGCGATGATGAGTTTTAATTAAAACGCGTTTGAAAGTGACTGCGGTGTGTAATTTTTTCTTGTACATATGTTTTAAGATGCACGTTGTGGTGTAACATAAGACAAAGTGCTTTAATGTTAGTAAGGTTTCAGTAGCGGGTGGAGTGTATGCAGCCTTATGCTGTGTCGGCACGCGACCGCGCGGCGCGCTCCGATGCGCATGGCTTCAACTTCTGACATGCGGTTATGATTTCACATAGTCATGGTGGAATTATACCTATCACTATGTTCAAACACGAATGAAGCTTGAACAGATAATGTTGCTGAAGGAAAGTGAGCATTTTAATATAGACATTTATTATAGACTTTATTATATTGAGAGATATTTGTATAATACCTGATAATTACAGTAACAGCAGCTATTCGTAGTGCAAACAAGTATAAGTTATTCTCAAAGTGAGCATTTGGGTTATAGTTTGAATAGAAGCATGTCTGAAAGTGGCAGCTGAACATAAAGGAATCGAGAACATTGTACGTCGAGATAGGCACTCTGTGCAGGCTTGTAATTTTAGATATCGAGCCTCCCCGGCGCCCCACTGGATCCCCCGGCTCATCTCGACTTCACTACGGATTAGAATGAAAATACAACGCTTTATTATCTTCCCTTTGACCGCATGTCTTACCTTTACCAATCCACTTTCCACTGGCTTTGTCTAAGTAGACGGATACCTCCACAGGTTAGTGGCGACTAGAACATATTATTTAGTAAAATACAATATCTTATACAATAAAATAATTCTCAATTAATAAATTAACGAAAGGGTTAATATCATCAATAAGGATTTAAATACTAATGTGTTTATTATTTTGTGCTTGAAATGAAAGACAGGAAGAATTTTTAAAGCAATCACGTTTTCAACGTTAGTAGATTGTGATATAAGCGACATTTATCTGCCGCCACCACGGGGGTGTTTCTTTGTAAAACGTTTGCGGATGAAAGATTTTCCTCCTTTTATTATTTCATATATAATTTATGACACTTCTTAGGCCCACAGCTTCCTCTCAAAAAGACTTCTCGCCCCATAAGTATACAATTCTATTTCTGACATTCCTCTAACAGCGTAGTTTTTCATATACTTCCCTATGCTATTTTTAGACACGCGATGTAAGTATTATTCTAGGTGTTGTAGAAACTGCGATTTTGTTACTTATATGTACCTGTTTTGTTATGTTTCAAATAGATCAGACGGATACGTCTTCGTTCCTTTTATAATCGTATCTCTGGGATTTAATACCAGCAAAGTGCGGAGATCAAAGGGCTCTATGCATTATATTAAAGTTTTATTCGACGCCGCCGCGCGGCCGCGAAGCTCAGCAATTTCCTTTTCAATTACACCTACTTGAAATAAAAAATACAATTTTTATTTGTGCCGTGGTAATTAAAAAGGGATTCTGTAATGAAAAGGTATACCGCCAGTTCCGGGCGCTCCTCTCAATTTTGCTTCCGTTTGTTTGTTCCACGAGGGCCACGCCCTCGGGGACTTAAGTAAAGGGTTGATGCCGGCAACACAGTCACATGCAAAATATGCCAACTGATACGATAAACATTTGTGTATAAATAACATATGTGTTCATATGTCATAACAGATAACGGAAAACATTATCAATAATGAAGCGAGATCAAATCGTTTGCGTCCATGTTATACGTCGAGTGTTATAACAAATAGTATATCTAAGTATTTACGTTAAAGAAGTCGAAATCAAACATAAAATTCTCAGAGAACTGAGAGAAGTGACTTATAACAAAGTTAAAATGCAGCTCGGTCTAGATTTGTAGATTTAAGCACAGAGCGCTGATTGTCGACAAAGCTCCTGTAACGTCACACGGATGTGCGACCGATTGCCGCCCGACTCCGTTCCACTTCCGTCGCCTCGAGAAACACTATCTAGTTTGCAAGTGTGCTCTCGTGACTAGCTCCTTACATACCTTTAGAAGCTGGTGAGGCCTTTGAAAATGCGAGTTACTATGTAGTAATTCTAGACATCTTTGATTTCAAGGATAATACTCGTATAGTTGTTTCCTATGATTGTCGATCTGTGACCAACAATTGTTGGGGTGAAAGTGTCTTGAATAAAAACCATGAGATATGTGGAACAATGGATTGAAACAAATTAACAATAAATCTTAGTATTATATAAACAAACTCGTATCTATAATACATATAGACTTGAGTAGGAAAATTGAAATACCTACGACCAATTTCCTCTTATTGTTGTGTCCTGTGGCTCTCAATTTTTGGTTCCTTGACCTCTTAGTGTACTTCCATCTAATTATAATCTGTCGTGTTTTGAATCTGGTGTATATTTTAAATTTTCTGAGCGCCTTTGGCATAAATTTGTACGATAATAAATAGGTTAATGTAATCGATTGAACTAAACTTGTTATATATTTTATAGAATGCGTTATTCCGGTACGTGAGAAGATGCAACCTGATTAATTATTATCCGTCGTTTCATCCACAAACAGGCTAATATTTTATTTATGGTAATGCGCGGTGCTCGGTCTCATGAATAACGTTCTAGTTGTAAAAGATTCGTATATTTCCTAGAGACGGTAATGTCGTGCTCGGATTTAATATTAATGTAGGGTTATACGTAGCCATCATGTGTAGGGATAACAAGATCGCGTTGTTCATGCTACTGTTTTGTTGCTTGCTTGCGTCTGTACGACTGAAGGAAATGTTGTCTTCATGGAAAAACGGTAATCAAATTTATATAACACGGGAAGTAAAAATACACGCAAAGGACTGATTAAAATAGTAAATAATCAAATTAACTAAGTAATGTTAGAGGCAATGAAAATAATACTTTCCGGTGTACCTACCAAATTTAAAATGGGAGTGGATTTAGTCTACGTCTAACTATTCTGACGGCTACACAATATTTTTTCAGGAAGTAAAATTTATCTTTCACTGATATCACAAAAAGTTAAATAGGTATATCGTCAACAGCCGACTAGCTGCAATAATCGCACTGGTGAGATGATAATCATGAAAAACTTGTATTTTCACTGCGTAATAGAGGGCAATAAAAAAGAAGATACATAAATCTGAATACGATAACTTTTTATTAACTAAGTTTTTAAAATATTTCCTAACCAATTTGTTAACAACATTTAATTTGTTTTCTCTTTTCTATAGTTATTAGACAATAATATTTTTATATTAACTTATATGCTTGCATAGCAGTGTGTTGCAGGGCATCCAACAGTGTCCCTTTGGCATTGGGTTCGTTAATTGATATCTCCTATTACAAAAAGTTTTATTCTTGCACTGGAAGTAACAACTGATGTAGATAGTAAGGACATAAGATAAAATAAGAGACAGCGAATGTGTAAAAAATATATAAAATATTTTAACATGTTTTAATTAAGACGTATTAAGGTTTAATTTGGAAATACAACGTTATATTATTGCAGGGATCTTGAATTTTATGAAGAGATAATGTCCTCGAAACGCCAGCGACCCTCTTGAAATATTCTAAGAAATTTGCGATTCAAATGGGCAAAGCCGTTTAAAACGCCTAACAAATTAAAGGCGGACTCGTTAAAGCAATTACTGATTATATTATGAAATAATACTTTTGCATACCTATGAAAATATGATAATCTTTAAAAAGTATTCTTGTAGAATGAATCTCATCTACATACTGTTTTATTTTTTCACGCTAATCCAACAATATCGACTGCTTTGCCATGGCTTGTGACAAAGTAATCTCGGAGGATTAAACATGTACAAAGTTGCGTACATCAACGAGAAACTACTTTTGTGTAGGACGCTCATGTTTAATATTTTACCGAAAGCTCAGCGCTGAATCGTCGAATACGCGAACAAAGCAAGCACCTTAATAACCGTGTCGTGGGATACGCCGCAACAGTACGCGCAGCTGAAAGCTCTATAATCCGAATGGCGCGGTTCGCAGCGAGAGAGCAAACGGACTGGAGCTTTTAAAAACTCGTTCTTCGTTTAGATTAGCGCCGATAGAGATAAGTAGACTTGTCATCTTAGTCTTAGATGTATTTTAGCCCCCAAAGTCCACCGGGAATAAAAATAAACAAGCAAAAGATTTAATCTGTGAGCGTTTCCCTGTCTGTTTAAATAGAAGTCACAGGAGACGGCGTCTTATCGGCGCGGCCCGTACCTATTTGCCGAGCCGCAGCCGGCGCCCGCACCGCGCCGTAACTTCCCTTGTTTGCAAACTCGGATTGGATCTCGCGTTCTACTTTCCTCAGGACGTCGGTAATTTAGTTTTATGACTTTAAAATGTTGTCGCCACTGACCTAAACACTGCTTACGATATTATGAAACAGTCACGTATAAAAGCTCGAGCATTGCCCTACCACAAAATCCGTCATGTTTATATAATCGCTTGACGGAAGATAATTTATTTCTCAGAAATAAAAGATCGGTGAGATTGGCAGGCGGAGCAATGTCGGTGACTGCACAGTGGGACTCTGACATGACAATAGGATTCAAAGACTGTTCCGTACGCGGGCTAACCTGTGAATGCTCAAAATGACTTTGACCAATTGATTGTAACGCCGCTTTGTGTTCGAAAAGAAAAGTCTCATGTCGCTTGTTGGCTTGCTTTAGGCTCATTGTGAACGAGCCGACATTCATTTAGCACGAGACATTGTATATATACCTTCACATATGTACGTATAGGATGCTTATTATATAAAGATATATAAAGAGCTTTAAAAATAAACATTGTAAACCAGAACAGTTGATTGCGTACATATCGATGGAATGTTTGTAGTAAATAGTGGGAACCCAAACAAACGCACGTGTAGACTTATGCTGGTGAACAAGTGCATCGCAGCGGGTGTGTGCGACGGACGCGAGCGAGGGGCTTCAAGGGGCTTTGTTTAGGACGTAAAATTATATGACGTCAATAAATCCTTTGTTTACCAGACAAATGAATGCGCTCGTCCGTCGTATCGGATTGCCTCTGCTTACGTTCAAGGGTGATAATTGCGTTTCCGATTTATGTCCCCAGTCCATCATGATAAGGCTCCTAGTATTAGTTGTCTTATGAAAATTTGTCAATAAGTTTGTGAATCTTAATTTCAACCATATTTTTTACTACCATACCTTTTACGGGTGGTAGAACATGAACATGTTCGACTGGGTCGGTACCACCGTCACGACTATTTGTGCCGTGAAACGATAGTGTTCGCACTACTTGTGTTTCTGTGTAAGGGTGTGATAGCCAGCATACGCAGACCACGGGCGTTCGAACTCTGTCATTAGAAGTAACAAAAAAAGTAAACCTGTCTTTGTTGTAAAGCATTCTTTACTAGCTGTATTTCAGTAGACAAGGAGCAGTTGTTAGTATGCACAGAATATATGATATACCATTATATTAACCATTGTAAATATAGTGTACAGATATCACACCAATTAGGAAATAGCTCGTTTGAGTTGTGTTTCAGATAGAAGGGTGTGGCCACCGGCATGTATACCATGAGGCGACCAACTGAGCACTGAAAAATAGCAACGCACTTGTGACCGACTTCTGGCAGGACTTTTAAAAGTAGGTGTCACGCACCGGATATATGCGGCGACCAATTTAGCCCTCACGATTAGCAACAGAGCTGCGATCGGCCCCAAACTGGACTATGAACTATCTTTTTGAAGTCGGTTACGATTACCATGAGCTAATATGTGCTAACATCACTTGACCTTGCATACCGAAACGGCTTATTTCATTACATAAAAATAATAATGCAATGAAATTACGTACGTAACATACGGGAAAATAAATGTTTCGTCCTAGGGAAATAATAGTCGATATTATTAGGAGGCACAAAATTATCAATACTTGAGCAGGTTGCATAAGCCTTATAGTAGAGCACCACATGTGGACATGTGTCAGCTGTATCTGCTATTATGTATGTCCCAAAAGCAATTTAAAAAACTTGAGGATTTAAAGTTATTTTCAAAAAATTTTTGGAACTGTATTGGTAACACAAAATTCTTGTATACTTTCTATATGTTTTTTTTGTCATGAAGTAGCATAAAGTCTTGCTGGCTACCTGCTAGTAAGTGCTACTGCAGCCCATGACATCTGTAATCACAGATGCGGTACTACCCTTGAGCACATAGATCGAACACCTTGTGTTTTGCGTATGTTGGCTATCACACCCTTATACCGAAACACAAGTAGTGCGAACACTACTGTTTCATGGCACAAATTGGTGTAACGGTGGTACTGACACAGTCGAACATATTCATGTTCTACCACCCGTAAGGTTATTCCAGACACGAAATAAATTAGAAAAATTCGTCTCGCCGAGGGGAATGGAATCCGCGACCTCACGTTTCGCAAAGCGGTCCGTGACCTTCTGCGCCACGGAGGTCGTTTATATTAAAAAATAAGTGGTTTATAATAACCTATAATACGTATGTGCAGTATAAAGTACTCGTATCTACATAAAGCTTAATGTGTCTCATATAGAGCCAAAATGTGTTTAACCCATTCCTGTGTACTCGTATACAATATACTCATGCACTTCATCATCACTTCACTTCACATAGGTAAAAAAAATTATTCTATTCACAATCCAAATTTTGTAAAATAAACAAGTAAGTCTTATCAAAACACTCCATTTCATAAAGAACGCAGAGAAATGTCAACTCTTTTAAAGACAAATCCTATTATATTCTCTACCTGATAACAGACGTTCCTGACAATGGGATCGTCGACAGATGTCCCTGCAAAACAAACTTCATAACCTAAATCACGGCGGGAATAAAAAATGTCGGATTAATTATACCGCATACATCGTTGGTAGAGCTGCGTAACAATAAATCGTCATCAATGACATGAATCGCAGTATAAAATGTTAATGCCGCGTATTATGTCTGACAACAATGACGTATTGTGCGAAGAATTCGGGAAGCACGCCGTGTTCCAGACGAGACTTTTACAATGTGCTATTTGTATTTTTAGAGAACCCATTCAAGTATATAAAGAGAACCCTTAAAATTTGTCACAGTAATTCTTTAAATTTCATATAATTCTACACTATACCATTTTATATGTAATAAAATAAATAAAAGTATAGCTTGGTTTCGAAGTGATTATTAATTAAACTGAAATTTAGATTTATACAAATACGTTTTTAATGCTGTTGCTTATCCACGAGTACGAGCACGAGAAACAATCACTAAGTTATAATATACTAACATGTTTATTCATATTGTTTAGTGGATTATAACAGTTAATTAAATAATTAAAACATCCATATATACATGTTGTGAATGGCATGTATTTTAGACGTCTATTTTATATTGTCTTAAAATTTTATTATTATACCTACTTAAACGTACATAAATAAAAATTGTGTAATCCCACAAAGATTTCGCATATTCATAGTGGAACATAATATCGTCTTTAAAACGGTTCTGATCTTTGTGCTCGATTCCAAGTTGTTTATACCTGCTTGAGAATAAATCGCAGTACGGCGCAAGGCGGATTACGGTCTGTCCTTTAGGCGTCCTTATTCCTTAAAGGGGCCGATACTGTTGCTTATGCATGGACATTTGTTGAGTCTGCCTCTTTCTTAAGAAGGATTCCCGAATATTTGATTAGAACTCCTCTTTATTTGGCTCTAAGCTCCATTATTTTCTGACCTCGACCGAACCTCACAAGTTCTTTTTTATTTGCTATAGTGCTATTGTATTCACCGTTATAAAATACATTATTGAACAAAATATTTCTTTTGGAACGACCACTAATACTTGTTGAAAACTAAAAATAAAATGTGAATATAAGTTTAATACAGTTATCACAAAACCTGTCCATTGTTGAGTAAAGCTTAATGAATGATGAGGAATTAATGAAAAACATATCTAAAAATATGTGTAATAATGTACTGTTTGTGTAACTGAGTTTAAAATAGAATCGGCGTCTCTTTATTACAAGGAGGTACCTACGCTTTATCTGTGGAATTTATCTCGTTAATTCACGTGTATTATTTACGATTCGTTTCGCCTCTTTAGCGGGAGGAGATAAGATCGAATGACGATATATCCAATATTGTCTCGTATTACTATTGTAGAGAAAATAATTCCGAAATTGCTCCAAGGGCAGCCAGCGTTTGTATAGAATATTATTTTCGCTAACGTACTTACAAGGCTATATGGCTTGTTCATTGTGTTCTTGTGTTATTATTACAAGTAAAACATTTTCTTCCTGATTAAAACAACTGTAACTGTACTGATATACAGTGATGTTGTGTGTTAATAGTCCAGTAAAACAAGTTAGATATTAGGGAAATGGTAAATTTGTGGCCTGACCATTAACATTATCAAAACAGTATCAGCTACATAAACTAATACGTCTTATTTATGTTTGAAATACATCCTCGCCGATTGCATATTTAGTAATGAAAAGTTAGTACCGAACATGTTGTCACCAATGATTGCATTTGCTTTGGAAGTGTAGTTAATCACCGAGGGCCACGGATCCAGTTCAAACACAAATATAAATTAATTCAGCTAGTCCGGCTTACCTAATTCGGGAAGTTTCCCGTATTTGAATAAACAATTAAACTAAAGTGTCTCGCTTCACGGCGCGGACTGGCCTGGAAGGCAATTGTTGCTACGGTACCCACTTTACAAATGATTGAAATCAAACTAAACAATCAGTGGCCTCCGAACATTGTTCAAGTTTAAGGTCGAAATTAAGTACGTGGTTTATGTGTAAGGAAATCAAAATGATTAAAATTATTCGGCTCTATCATTATTTACCTTATTATTTTTAGGAGTAGTTTTCTTTGCTATAACACGCTCAATCAAGTAAGTCTTCTACTATTTATGTTTTACAGAGAACATACATCACTGTGGAACAATATATGAATATGTTAACACACACATTGTTTCAAGCTGGGAGAAACAGTTTGCTTTGAAATGTAGGGACAGTCATCATAGTGATGTGTCCCCAATTATCTAAATCCATCATGATAAAATGCATGGAATTTCGAATAGGAGTGTCAAAGGCTCAGCGTGTGCCTGACGAACCGTGCAAAATGATAATTAAGAGAAACCGCTCAGTCATCGTTAATGCGATAGCCGGCATGTAAATTACAACGGTGCGGTGTTTATAACAATGCCCGCAGTCGATGGCTTTCATTAAAATTTAATACTTACGTTGAAAATGAAAACCTCAGACGAGACGCGTTCATTTATATTTTAAGCATTCAACACTACGTCTCTATGTGATTCTGCGAGACTTATGTTCGCCGGCTCATATTTATTCGAAAGCTAGGAAAACACAAATTTTAAAAGCGTATAATATTTATAATGGCCCAATGTTTTTGATTGACAGTAGAAATTTATCAATTATGGGTGTATATTGGTGCCATATTACTGCTGCAAATCAGTACCAGTGTGAGGGAAATGCACGGATAAACGAAGCAATCAAATTTAGTTTTGAGGAGATGCAATGCGTTTACTACTAGCGTTTGCTTGAAATTGTGGTTATAATTTATATGGGCGGCACCAACCAATTTTGACCACAGCATGGCTGTTCTTTAACGAATATTTTAAGTAAATGAATTCGCAGTTAACTTATACAATCGTCTTACAATAGATGTACGTTTCAATCAAGTTCCAACTAAGCTGTACTGAACTTTGGATACTATGTTCCAGCAAGCACCTATAAAGGGAAGCCAATCATGACAATGAACTGCGTTTATGCTGCGAAGGTGCGATTGCATCGGCACAACGGTACAAAGGCATAACTGTGTACATCGTTATGCTATTGATCTATTCGCCCGAACGATTGTGTCGACACTGTCTTGATGCATAATGTATCACTGACCATTATCTTGAAATACCAGATCTTTGACATACCTATACAAAATAGATTGAATTATAACAGGGTATGGTATCCGTATTAATTTTGAAGTTGGAATGGGTTGCTACCATCGTCACACCTTTTTGTACGGTAAAACGGTAGTGGTCGCAGTACTTATGTATCGGTGTAAGCATTTCTGAAGCGTTGGGTCTATGTCTTCAGGGGTGCCGTCACATTTGATGATTACAGATGCCATGGGCTGAAGTAGCCACTGATGACTGGGTGGACTGCAAGTAGGTACGTGTGCTACATCATAACAGAAAAAAATATTACAATCAAATAATATAAAAGGAACTATTAGTAATTACAAGACGTCTTAAAAAACAAATATTAAATAAATAATCACTCTTTCAAATGGAATTTGCTATTTCTACTCAACTATTTGTCACACTATCAACTTATTACGCTATGAGAATATGAACTTAAATTGTAGCAAAATATACAATAATAAAGACAATTTTAGTACTACTTATGTTGTGTCAAAAGTGCTTTGTTCGATTTCACTTCTCTCTTTTTCTGCGACAACCTTTGAGCGCAAAGGATGATATTGTTCTTTCACCTGAGCTTTTACAAGAACGACAAAGACCGTCGCGTAGGAAGCTGAGTAAAGTTGATGACTGTCATTTTAGCGGCGAAACGCGATGTAAAGTCGAAAGGGTGCTCCACGCAATGAGTGCGAGGATAGGTTGGAATGTACGAGGCCCTCGGTTCATCCGACGCTAAACCGCTCACTATTCAACATAAATTGAGCAGAATAATTGATCGCACGTTTATTTGCTTGCATTTTTATTTATTTCCATTGACAGCGCCGAAATAGCGCGGCTTTTACGGTAAAAGCTTTTCTTTAAGCGCTTTAACTAGGAAAATTGGTATTTTCATTTATTAACCGACTTCAAGCTAAAAAGTAATGGGTATTTTTTAAATTAAATTTATTATATCGGTATAAAATACTATGTTCAGGGGATAATAGTACGGATTAGGCGACGTCGTTATTATCATTGTCAGAATAACTGGTAGTTAATAAAACTATCCAGCGTCCATCGAAGCCATTCCAATAATTTTAAACTTAGTAACACATCGTGATGGTATTTTATTTGTCATGATTCACGTAAATTTGTGTGATACACTTGTGTTTTTAAAAGCCCACTGTAGGAATTATGAATTTCAGAGGTAAAAAACACATTTAGTGTCACCATATTATATGTGTCACAGCAATTGAAGTTGTAAACCCCCATAGTTAAGGTTCAAGTTTACACGTAAAAAACGTTCTTGACACGTAAAAAATAAAAATTGCATCTGCTTACATTCACGGCAATGTTGCGTTATATTTGTCATGAATTACACTCCAGCTTACTGCATTCAACGGCATCACCTATTTACCCATTTTTAATTATACGGAAATGAAAGAAGCGGGGAACGAGTTGTGTGTGGAATTCAAATGTGTTCTTTTTGGTATAATTACTGTAAGGGATTTTAAACAAATATGTGCGTGATACAATTCTCCAATACTTAATAATGTTCTGTAGGAATTTGTGAAAACTCTTGAAATGACAATTGACACACGATATAGACGAAATTCGTGGAAAACCATTGAGTTTCTACTATTTGTTTTATCTATATAGCATCTATATAGCATATTTGACGACCGTCATAGCGCAGATGGTGATGAGCCGCTTGGCGAAACGTGGGGTTGCGGGTTCAATTCCCGCGGCGAAACAAATTTTTCTAATCTGTTTCGTGTCTGGAATAATCTTAGGGGAGGTAGAACATCAATATGTTCCACTGGGTCGGTACCACCATCACATCTATTTGTACCGTGAAACAGTAGTGTTCGCACTACTCGTGTCTCGGTGTAAGGGTGTGATTGCCAGCATATGCATAACATGATGCTTCCGACGTATGTCCTCAAGGGTAGCATCGCAACTGTGATTACAGATGTTATGGGCTGCAGTAGCTACTTACCAGCAGGTAGACTGCAAGCCTGTGCGCTACTTCACAACATTAATAAAAAGGAACTCCAAAGCAATCAATACTTAAACGATTTTGTCAGGGATATTTTGGAGTTATACTAATAACTTTATTTAATTTTAAAGTTTTTTTGTGATTCTCAGCTCCGGTCGGAAAAATTAACATACAACTTATACTTTGTATAACATGTATGAGGAGCACAGAGGTCGCTATTAAGAAGCTCACGAGCGGCAGGGCAAGGTTGCGAGGGCGCTATGGCGGTGGAGTGTCATACCGCTAACACATTGTCTAGCGTCATTGTCTACGCGCTCTTGTTACACCGACGTTCAACTTTTTATTTACGCCCAAGTGCACTCTGGCTCTGTCGCGACGAGAGCTGAATTAAGGCTCTCGGCGTTGATATGGGATCATTCAACCCGACAATATCGAATTTCACAGCGAACTGGGCGCTTTGTTGGATACTTGCACGTGATATTCCTTTTGTGCACACCAGGCCGCGAGTAGCCCGGCCCTACCGGCTCTTTCATAAATAATACTGTTCCAACGCGCAACTTGTAATTAATTTCTTGGACCACATAAGTATAATAAATGAAGTTTTATTTAGTATAAAGTACTTCGGATAATGAAATTACATTTTCTTTTGCTTACACCTATTATATTTAATATAACTCACGCCTGTATCTAACCGAAGGTGAAGGCATAGGTGAACATCACCCACATTTCGCCAGTTATGTTTAGGTCCCATGTAATTGGTGGCGAGCCTATTGCCATTTAATTTAATTAACCTATTACATTTGATCATTATTAATAACGTCTTAATCTTTAAACATCACATAGAAGGTATTAGGTGCTAGTGATAGGTTAACTAATATGTACAACTGTTTTAAAACTTTACAAGGATTTTTTCTATTATTTAAGGCGCAATTTAAAAAGTTAAAATATATTTATAATCAATTTTGTCTCAGTTTTCATAATGATACTTGACAATAATTCGAAAGTTGATTTTGATTTTATAACTTGTTTTGCCATATTCATTATATTCCATTTTTTATATTATTAACAGTAAGAATATAGTCTATCTCAATATACTTTCTCAATAGCGAATTTGTTAGGTGCCCGGAAGTGGAAATTGAATTTGGAACTACGCAGTTTCCGGAAAGCATCGCGTTTCCGGCGGCGCGGCTGAATAAGTAAATGTTTGGTTTTTGGTTTACTTTTCAAAAGGTGCTAGAATATCAAAGGTAACGTTTTTAAAATACAGTAATATTAAAATACCGCTTTAAATACGGTTGATATTTTTATGTAGCATACACTTTTTATGTTTATTCATTTTAATCATGATATATTAAAATTTTACTTCATTTAATTGTACATAGAAGGTATATATGTTAAGTGAGGCTAGCACTACTTATAATAATATATCTTAAACTTAATGATGAGGCTTATTAATTATCAATTCGTTAATTTTTCGGCCTTGAAGTAGTAACTGGCTATTGAGCCCAAATCGCCTCGTTAACCAGCGTCTCAGGTAGAGAACTACTCCTCGTGTCCTGCATATGCTCGCTATTACATCCTTGTACTTTTCACATAGTGTGAATACTACTGTTGCGTAGGCACAACTGATTTAATAATACCGAAACGGCCTATCCATCAATAATTAAATTTATTTAAATTTTAAAAATGAGTAAAGCAAAGCATTAACCAAAACAGACGATATAAAAGGATTTTAAAATTTTATTATCTCGCATCTGACATATTTTTGAATATAATGGGTACTCAAGGTCTCCTTATTTTTAACAGATATTTCGACCCAGTTACATGGATTACACTGCAATTCCACCGTGACCATGATCGATGTAACTGGGTTGAAATATCGGTTAAAAAGAAGTAGATCGTATGTAACCGTTATATTCAAAAATGGATTTAAAAGGATTTTGTAAATGCCCTACGGCAATTATACTCCTTATCCGTTACAATGTTCAATTTCGTTATGAGAATAAATGATAATATCATTCATAAACTTTGTTAGTAGCCGTCCAATTCGTCCTCTGCAGCTTTTGTTCTATTGATAAAATAGAACTAATCAGACATTCAAAGCATAAGCTGGTGGCAAGGAGACAGTATATACGAACTGTTATAGGTATATATGTCAATGTTGTTTTTACTAAATGACAATTGTCACAGCAGATCTGACGATCAGATTAAAATGCATTTCCAATATAAGAATGTAATGAAATGTCTCACTGCGGTTTGAAATTTGAAATTTGTAGTAAAATACTTATTTTTACATTACTCTGTAATTTAATTACATGAACATTTTAGCCTTAGCATAACAGGTGTGATGATGATAAGCCAGCACATGCAGAATATGAGGTGTTCAATCTATGTACGCATAAATACTGCTGCATCTGTGCAGTAGCTACTGACCATCTGCAAGCCTGTGTACTGTGTGTGTGTGCCTACTTCATAACAAAAAAAAATTAACACGTAAAAAAGTTCTCATCCATTAAAATATAATATTTGAAACCATATGAGTAATTACGCAATGTCCTCCAGCAACTTTGTCTACCAATTATTTGGAGACAAAGGACTATATTGGTAATGTTTATTCGTAAGCGTTCATTTCGGCGTCCACGGCTTTTGTTCTATTGATAAAATAAAATTAATATGTCATTTAAAGTAAGAGCCGGTGGCAGGCGGTCGATATTGTTTCATACGCAATGGCAGCTGGCGAGCCGAAACGATCGTGTAAATGCACGCCATTTCACAAATTGAGATCATACATCATTCAACATACGTTTAATTTGATTATTCGTACCATGATTTTGGTGCGCTGTATTCATTTCAGGAGTGCACTAGGAAATATCACAAATAATTGTACGAGCATGTGCATTGCATATTTCTTTTTGAATGTTGTTACAACAAACAAATTATTTTTCATATATAGATACGTTGATTATTTTTACCTATGCAGCATTATGAAGGCAGGTGACGGTAATTGAAACACAACATATTGGGAGATTCGAATCTGATAGGAAGAAGCACCTGATATACTATTTTCTCCGCTCGCTCAGGATAAACATAATAATTTTAAAGAGGTTTATTTTATTGCTCCTTGCTACGCTTGCACCATTGCCACAATATGATAGGGATTTTACTTATAATTTCTAGTAGTGCATCTTCATGGATTATTATAAAAATATAGAGGTGTATCTTGTTGGATTCGATGACTTCCATAAGTCTTAATTCGAATTGATAATCTCTAAGTAAGTACAACAATTGTAAAGCGAATGAAATACACAATGTGAATGACATGAATACATTATAAACTTTTGAATAAATAACCCCAAACAATTAGTTCGTCACCTTCGATGTCATTAGTATTCCAGTGAAATAGAACGAATATCACGTCTAATAATTATGTTCAAACACAATACACAATAAATTCTTTGTCAATAAAAACTGAATTTCATTTAATTCAATAAAATTTTCTGTGAACTTTGAATTGTATAGCAATTTATCACTCATAAAATGTTTCCGATGCCCGTTTTGTATACGTAGCTGGAAATCGACTATTTCTAGGAAACCGAGGCAATGTGTTTCTCACACTAACACAGGACGAGAGTGAAAGAGAGCTTCGGATGCAGAGAAAGTGGTCGACGAGTTGGCTTCGAGCCAACGCGAGTGCTGCCCGTCAAAACGGTTCTAAATTTATTAATTCCTCCTAATTTGTGAAAGAAAATTTAGTGATAATTAACATTTTCGTCATCGAAAGAATTAGAGCTTAACCAATTTATTTTATGTGTAACACAGCTTTACCCGTGAAAGGTATACGAGCAACAATTATAGCTAGATTGAGAATAGATATTCTTAATCGATGATATTTATTTAGATACTTAGACTTAATTATGTGTATAATTATATTAAACAACACTAGCATGGTGTGGTGATATTTTGTATTTTGTTTATAGTTTAAATTTTATTAATAAAAATTACAGTAGCAAATGGGGTTGAAGTTCACCTGTTGTTCCCAGATTTATCGCTCTATTCGAGCTGATTATAAGAGCGTTGCTCCTCCTTAGGGCTACGTTGGTATTCTGTGCATGCCGGCTCTCACGCTCTCCAAGCTGAAGCACAACTCATTACAGTTACACAACATCTGTATGTTTCAAAGCAGAAATAGGTGTAATAGCTATACTCACCCGAGCAAGCCTGGATAAATGATACTTATCATTTATATTTATGACAAAATTCAAAAATAATCAAAGTTAAATTAAACAAAAATTCTTTTGTTTTCAATATAGAGTTTTGAGATTTGTACCCAAACCTAGATAAAGTTATTGAAAATCCACTAAGAAAAATTTACATTCCGCAAGTGTAATATATAGACAAATTCGAGGATAGATTTCGATATTAATTCAAAGCATACACGGCGACATGTCGTTGTTTAAGCAATATCTGTATGTTTGTCAAGAATTCCAGATCCGCCAGGCGTTTCTTGTTGGAACAGTATAGACGCTTTCTCAGTCGTATATGCTCTTCCATCGTTTTAAGTCTTGTGTTTATGTTCTTTTTGAACTTAGAAGATTACACGAAGTGATTAAAAAGTTACCTACACTCTAACAGTGCTATGTGTCTGTACTCCAAAGCTCATTCTTTCTAATCCACTTTGAGAACGATGTAAACAAACTCCTATCTCTTATTTTATTGTAGGTCGGCACTCAAGTGAATATTTTAAGTAACTTATATTTTTGTGATCCATTAAAGACAAAAAAGTGTTTAAGAAAATACGTGTATTTGACTAAGGTAAATAATTTCTTAAAAAAGTAACGATATATGTGGCTATTTATATAAATCGCATTAAAATTGGTGTTATTAACTACTCAATATAATTGTAATGTACCTATATGAGGTTTAAGAAAACTTTATTGGTCTCATAAAAAACATGTCACTTACATGAGAACAATATGTAATAATATCAAGCGATTCAACTGTTTTGGGCAACATGTAACACATATAATGTTAAGTATAAACAATCTAATAAC
>DWIE01000127.1:0-21719 GCA_018248235.1 Choaspes benjaminii
CGGTAGTCACCTTCGAGCGACGAAGGTGACTTTGTGATGTAATACACGCGAATCTTGCGAAACGTATCGCGTACCACTCGTTAATTGATATTGAAACAAGTGAACACCTTCACTACAATACATTATATTATATACAATTATAAGTACATATTGTATAACGTACTATCGCTTTGCCGCGCAGTTACAGTTGAATTGTCGCATTATTTTTTTTAGCTAAAAACCAATTTTCATAATCCTATGTACATTAATTACGGATTTTTATAGAAACTTTCATCCTAATTTTCACTATATTTTCATTGAAATCCGTTGAGCCGTTACGGGGCTTATTTGAGACAGACAGACGGACTAGACAGCGGCGCCAGTATTCTTGTCAAGAGTATTCCAAAGTACGAGTACAATTGACTCGTGGTATCCAGTTATAAATAAATGTCGTTAAACAAATTAAATGCGTAATTAAAGTGCATTGTGGTCCTTTTATCACTTCAATTAATGCACAGATAGCTTATAAAGCATGGACTCGCGACGCTATTGGTAATTTGCTTGCTTTAAGAGAAGCAACTAATCGTTTATACAGTTCAAACAAATATTAATTACTAGGATAGGAATGTATCTGTCTCACTACACATAATCCCAAACTGATACGGCGCTGCGGGCAATAATGAAGCACTAAGAGCTGTTATTCCCCATTTTCATTTACACCTCGATATCAGATCATTAAGCGATTCTTAGTCGTATCTTTCGATAGTAAATACGCGAGCAAGCAATCGGAGAAATATCGCATGCGATACAAACAAAAAATATCCGATTTTTTTATAATTTATAGTTCATGGTTATTGTATATAATGAGGGCCTTACTAATCATTGTGTATTATTACAAAAAAAAATTGGAAATTTTCGTCCGAATATGACTTACACTTGTTTCTTGCAAGGTTCTTTGAGTATCCCGCTTCATCGAATTCTGTAACATTTTCCTTAGTGTTCTGCAAATAACCACAAGTTTCCCATGGAAAACCACACACATTACACATATATATGTCTAACCGCAGGTGCTGATAATAGCCGCTGTAGTAATACATGTTTCGGCTTACATCATTCCCTCATAAATATCGCTAATGGAAAATTGGAAACGTAGGAAATTGCGTCGCATTATTCATACCTACATAAATACATGACGTTATATAAATATCATAAAATAATACTATGATTAATAACGTCGAAAATACAATCTCTAGGGAATTTTCTCGATCCATTACGATTCTGATTAAACTCAGAGTTCCGTATTAAGTGCGCAATAACATCCTGTTACTGAGAAATACGAGTAGAAAATGTACGGTGGATGATTCTCATAGCATTTTCCTTGATAGATTTGATGGTATTGTCCGAACCGGTAAAACTAAAGCGATATGAACACGGTATCTTTAGTTTACATGAGAATCCGGCGGCCTCTACTCGAAGCTCGGTTCAATGTCAGTTGCGCAAGCGCCGTCTTCCGCCTTCGCCCCACCAGGAACCTTCCAAACGATTCAAATTTAACGCTTCTTATCGCCAACAAAGATATTGCGCAAACCTAAAAACCTACGCTTCATTACTTATTATAAAATATCATCCGCTGATGTCAGATCAATACAAAACTATGTAAGATCGAGTAATATATGACTAGAAACGCCCGCGGTGCCACGCGCTTTTATGTTTATTAATAAATTCCATTTACATTTTTACCTCCACGCGTTATCAACTGACTGTAATACCTCACTAAAATGACACACAAACAGATAACTAATATAGTCTTTCAACGCCGGCAACGCGTTGGCAACTCCCCTTGTGTTGCAAATGTCCATAGGCGACGGTGATCGCTTACCATTAGGTGAGCCGTCTGCCTGTTTGCCCTATATATAACATAAAAAAAGGAGTTTTTAAAATAATATTGATCGTAATTGATGACAAATGAGAAACTGATGTAACATATTATGATGTTTTGTTGTATACGTGACGCTTATCGCGCGGTGTGACTGTATTCGGCTTTAGATCAATAGTGTAGTATCGACGTGATTTCTCGCCGATCGATTTGCACAGTTAGCACGTCTTGTTCTACGGACAGCACGATCTGAAAATTGATTAACACGCTAAATGGTTTTAGTGTATACCTATTATATATTATCTTGTGTATACATATAGCTGTTATATTCATAATATCACTGTTTTGTATTTCGATATACTTATAACCTGTTATTATAATTCAATACTATAATTCTATGTGTAACTTATTTACTGCTTAATTTCAAATAGTTATTTCTAGTAATTTAATACATGACGTTTCACGACTATAATTGGTAATTAGGATAACATCCCTTTTGTAAACACATTTTATAATAATGCCTATGAACTGTTCATATGTCAGTCAATAAATAAATAATACTTTTAATTGTGTTTTACAATCCAACCTATATATATATATAAAAGGGTAAGTGACTGACATGTCAACGCACAGCCCAAACTACTGAGGCTAGGGCCGTGAAAGTTTGCATACGGGTTCATTCTACCCTATAGGTGAGCACTAAGGAAGGATTTTTGATAATTCAAGCCCTAAGGTGGTGAAAAAGGGAACGAAAGTTTGTATGACGTGAGCGAAGCCGGGGGTGATGCGCTCTTATTTTTATATTAAGGAAAGTCTAACAACCAAACCATTTATTTACTTTGCATTTCTTGTACTACAAGCTTAATATCAAAAGCAATTACGAGTGCTAATGAAACGCATATGTACCAGCTGATTCATAACAACACAAACAGGAAAATTAGTAGTGGATTGTAAACGAGGAAAACTTGATTCAAAATGTACGCAGTGTCCCCTTTCACCAATTTTTGTTACAATGTCTGCCATCTGTTGTATGTACTGTGGACGCTTATTCTGTGAGTCCTTCCGGCGTTCTTCCGGCCCCGTTATATCCGGCTCTCGAGAGCACTTAAGACGTCTTGAATACGCACGCTCCCCTGGCTTTACACTAAGGACCTGGGAACTTTATTTATTAAATTAATCTTACTTTTAGTTGTTAACATTGAATAATTGACGGCAGATTCGGATCGTTAAGTACACTATTGAAGCGAAATTATTTGAAAAGCTTAACATTTATATTCTTACTAGCTGTGCCCCCGCGGATTTGCACGCTTTATACGTAGATATACAAACAAACAAAAACAATAACTCATCAGCTTTATAATTTTCCATATACAAAAAAAAAACTAGAATCGTTTTCTAGGGATTAGCGTGTTTAAACAAACAAACAAAAATACTATTCCGCTTTATTATACAAGTATAGATTAAGTTCATGATGAATTTGAGTAGTCAAGCCCACATTAGACGAGCAACTGACTTGAATCCAGCAAACTTCATAGCGAGTAATATTTAATTAACACGGTCAATGGTCTTCCCTTATCAGTGGTACAGGAGACACCTATCCGACGCTTAAAGGTCGCACAATCTCTGTTATCGCAGCAGATAAATGTAAGGTCGCGTTGTGCCGCAACGAACGCCGCCTTACGTGCTACGTTTGTTAACGACCCAACCCGACTATCCGACTCTTTGTCATTCATTCGAATGGTATCGAAAAAACGTCAAGGTGTTCTAATTGTATTGTCGGGGCCCGTATCGGGTTAATCTTTCCACAATTACCTGAGCGGCCCAACAATACCCGGCTTTTTGTATGAACTTGCCAATTTCTATACTTCACCTCGCAGACAGATGTTCGAGTAAACAAACAGAAGATCCATTGTGAACGTCTCCTACGCATGATTTATTCGGTCTTCTCCGCCGAATCGATGATGCGCTGATATTGAAAGGAGCGGCCATTGTGCAAAGATTCCTATTCACGGCCAAGAAAAACACCTTTCATAAGAGGACAATGCAGTGCACATGCAAACTCTACCTGCGTAACGCACGTGTTCGACATTCGCATTCCGAGCAGACGGTAAATGAGTGACTATTGTTGCGGTGACCTGCCATTTGGAATTGAACCTCAAACTTGAGAGCGCAAGAGCCCTTTTCCAATGGTACCCGCAACAGGACAAGTCCAGTCTGTAAATCTGGTCCCTCGTTGGATTTTATAGCCAACAATTTCTCGAGTTTATATCGTCGAGTCTATTTTAAGATCTGCATTTTACTTGTAAAACAACGTTCAACTCAGAATACTGTTTATGTAAATTGCGAATATCGTTATTATCATCAGTTAATGTGCTTAATTTATAGCTAAGGGAACTAGGGTTTTATATAAATATAATAAATAATAGATTTATTGTAAAGGAAATGGTTCCGAAGACACAAACACGCAGAGTGCATTGTTTGGACACCTGATGACAACTCTATCTGAGTGCATACATCCCGACATTCGATACAGCGTAAGGTCAACAAAGTTTCGTTACAATCGAACAGCGAATGTTTATTCAAATGCACTTTATAACCAGTCTCTAAGTTTGACTTTCGACATATGCTACGAGGTCAATATTTGCCGTTTTTTCGTTGGCTCCTTTCTTCGAGCGTAAGTACACAGTCCCCTCTGCTGTTCTTTGTGGAGCTTTGTCGTTCGCCCCTAGTAAAGGCTAGGTTTATGCCCTTTGCTCCGGAGATCAGACGACTCGCAAGCCAATCGGACAGTTATTATTTCTCGCGTTCGTTCGGAAAACAATTGAAAACTCAGCTCAATAAATACGCCGGCAGGATATTACGCGATCAGAGTAAATTGCTTTTGCCGTTATTAATTTTGATAACTGGGATTCGATTCGTTTCTCTCTTTTGTAACAAAGGGAAACCATCGTAATTAATTTAGTGTAGTTAGTTGCGCTGCGAAAACAATGCATTTTCGATACCGTGAAAATTAAATTTTCAACGGAATGAAAACCCCATGTAGATATTTAGAAGGTATAGGCACATATACGCTAGTAACATGTTGATACAAGAGCCATGGCTTAGAGTACAACTGCCTTTTGAAGTTAAATTCGATAAACGTGATGTGATAAGAATTCTATTTGACATGAATGAAATAAAATATTCATTTCTATATAAGTATATACGGTAGAAACATTTAATCTCGCGTTGATATTTTTTGTGTGGACATGTGCGCGGCCATCTGTTCGGTCAGATTAAAATAGTTTTTTGGATTCTTACCTAAAACATGTTATCATATGAAAAAATGACACGTCGCACATGGCGTACCGCGTCCTCCGGGTCTACCTGCTTTTGTTCGGCGCACAATGCTTCGCAAACATCTGCCGACGCCGCCTGCACACCGTGACTCCGCGCTTTACAATCTCTATCAACCTTTGCACGTAAGTGTTGTGTGAGCATCTCCTGTACCTGGCCTTACCTGGCCTATCCTAACGATTTAACCTATATCTCTCTCAGAACTACAATCCATTTAGTACCTACTGCAGCTCCGCTTGTCTAACTCAACTGTCCAACATAATTCAATTTAACCAATCAGAGGTCGCTCGATTGAAGGTCCCTACGTTTATTTATTTAAACTCCGTTGCACAAGATGTCAATTGCATCAACTGTGTGCTAATATTTAGAACCTCAACACCTAAACAGACACGAAATCATTGGGCACGCCGACTATGGATTCCTCAGTCTTGCTCACAAAACGGTAATTCTTTGGTGACTCAGGGCAAGGAGTTGAAGTTTAAGATAAAAACATTTCGACGTGCCTTATTGCTCAGCGATACCTAGTATTGTGATGAAGTAACACAAGCCGACTTAGGCCATTAAATGTAAATTCTATTTATTACATAATACCCTCGAGGTTGAGGATTGCATTGCTAAAACACAAACTTGTTTAAGACATTACAATATGTTTTTCAAAACGCTCTCAAATGAGCCATTGCCAACTACCGCAAATCACAGCAAACAATGCAATTCAATTTATAATAGCTTCATATTTGCTTTGGAGCACTCTCGCGGTGACAATAGATCGGTTGGTGAAACAAAAGAATCGAACAGTCGATGCTGGGCGATAGGAACAATTAATCGAGTGGTCCGGACGCTGATGCGAGTTGTGAAACAATCGGCCGCGTTACCAAACAGTTGTGTGCTACCGCTTTTGTAATACATCTGGATCGTTTTGAAACTTATTAACCTGTTTGTTTTACACTCAATTTTGAGTACTCGTTGGTCTGGAGAGTCTCACAAAGGACGACTCCATTGTCCCAGACTATGAGTGTCGGGACAAAGGGACGCCTAACGATTGAGTTACTTTTGTTTGCCGGGCACTAATTAAACAAAAGACGCTCAAACCTCTTTTGTCTCCTAATTTTGCAACTGTCAATGACAGGTGAATGATGTACAGTTGTAACACTTAATTGCTTGTTAAAGAGAAATTGTTTCCATTCATCTGCCCATCGCAGACTGATTGTCGCCATTTATTTAGGGCCAGTCAAAAAAACGTTCATATTACAAAAGGTAATTGAACAAATGCAGCGGAACCGTCGGCGCTGTTTGCAGTTAGCTCATAGCAACGAACGCTCGGTTTTGGAGCGGAGTTTTGCCGCAACAAATCCTTGATGGAACCTTAACCCACTTGGATTATTACTCGCTCGCCGACACCGGACGCCGCGAGCGCTGCAACCGCTTAATTTTACACTTCGACATTCGGACGCTAAAGGATACGCATTAGGCTCGTTTTAATGTATGCTAGCTCTTCAAACCTGTCTAAGAGCTATCGGGTAAAGGTCACTCGGCAGGTGGAGAGTTCGACCGAATTCCTGAGTTACCCTTCGTGTTCGGGAGCCAAGTGGTATGAATAATGCATAAAATGGTAGTCGGTATGTTGTGGGCGCTGCTACGGCCGCTGCAGCGGGCAGGTGCGCCCGCGACCTTGCGCAATGGCACACATACTACACACCCGATCTGTGCGCTCCGTATCACAAACCGCTTGCAAGATACATTATACGTTTCGACATTAATTCCATAAATTGAGGCATCTACTTGGCAACGCACCGCACCAATTGAAGATTTAGATCTTGCCTGTTCTAGCATAGGTGTAGATACACCCATACACAATGATATCATCAGTTATGAAAGATAGTGCTGACGCGAGTCTCGATTTATCGAATATTTTCTTGATTGACGTAAATGGTGCCGTGCGCTCGTGCCAGCAAAGTTTTTTACCGTGGCCTAGTGCTCCAATATGCCAATGTCAAAGCTGTCATAAACGGTTATTGTTTTGCAGGTAAGTATAATGAGACAAGCTGCGAAACGTATCACACGCTGCAATTGTCGCTTTTGTACTATTATATACATTTGCTATTGTTTCGGATAGTCAATGAAACTTTCAATATGCTGCCATTCAGATAAATAGTGATTAGAAAGCGATTGTCACGTGTATCATCCGTCGGACGCTTGGCGTTGCAGCGGGCGTGACGGCCCGAATACTGGGTCAAGTACAACGGTGCTTTGCCATTCATTGTCAACGCTCCCCGCGCCCGCGCTCGCCCCACCCTGCAGACTGCGCCCGCGCATCGGCCTCGCACACGCTGAACTTGACATATCCACTTTTAAACACGTTTTTCGCCTATTCCTAAGGTCGCGCTGCCGCCGTTCGGGCTATTTGTGATTCTTCGACTTCGCATCTGTGTTTCCTCGCCGTGCGCGCGTTACATCAACTATGTAATCGCAACAAGCGAGTGTGACAACACCTGTTACCTAATACCTCATTGCGACCTCCGGCAAAAGCTTGATGTAACTTAGTGTTCCACGCCATGGGTACCTCCTTCGTCCCAGACGCTGAAGTGATTCCGCATCGTGATTTTCCGCGCGGACCGTATTATATCATACGGCCGAATGCGAAATACATATTGGCTCCCTCCGGCGGGTGGGGTCATCGCCCGCCGCGCCACTAGAGCCTTTACCGACCCAAATGATACACGGCTAATGGCCGAGTACATTCACCGCATTAGAAAACCTACTTCAGTTCCGCACTTTCTTTATTGCATCACCGCAATGTGCCGTTTCGCCCGCACTCTCTTCCGCTGCGAGCCACTCGTTGTGCAAGCGATTGCCCCGTGTCCACTCGAATTCTGAATGCGTCGCTATTTCCAATTTCCAAATCCGATTCTTTGTCTCATCTGGGGATCGCACGCCTACGTAACCGAGCCGGTGCGCCCGCTCTAGTATTTCCGCACTTTCTTCGTTGCATCACAGCCTTTGTTTCGCTCCCCTCAGCTATGACAGGTGAAGTTTCGCAAGTTCACTGACCTTTCCCCGCCGTGCATCCGCAAGCGAGATGCCCGGGATTGTGATATAATGACTCGAACGGCGGTTTACTGCCGTTTAGAAATTACCATTTCCGCACTTTCCAAGTTACGACATTACATTTGGAGAAAAAATAATCGCGAGGTGAACGACCGGGCCCGGGGTCCGCCATTCGAATAGTGTATCACTGCTTTGGCATTCTCGAAGAGCGTTGATCCTTCATGATCTCATCTTAACTGTACGTAAACAAGTGCGGTAAAAAATTGGACTGCGTAGTAGTAGATCTTCAGGTTATTTGAGAATGTGTGGCGAAGGTACCGAGTGCTAGGTTAGTTATTATATGATACCAAACTTTAAACTTTCATCGGCCCAGAATCATTTCGCCGAACGGTACACGGGCTGGTTGAGAAAGTACCGCTGTTTCGCGTGCTACATTCCTACAGTACTCCTCAACTTACGACATAATCCGCAGCAACTCAGCTCGCCAGCGCCCAGCGGAGCCGAGAAATCGCAAAGGCCATTGTCCGTAAGCCTGACCACTGTTTATTTATCAGCCACGATCGAATCATATTCGATCCACGTTCTCAATTCACACAATCGTACGGTGTTTGGAATTCTTCGTAGCGTAAAAGGACTATGAACTTTCGTGTTTTGGCTCAGATATTGTATACGGCTGCTATCATCGCCTATTATAGACGTTTATTGGCGTAACCGAAACAAATTTGTTGATGAGTGCAATCGGAGAGATTGATACTTTCGAGAAATCAATAACACGCAAACTCGTTTGGAACTGGTCCTGTTAGTGTTTCTGTTTACGCACATTTTCAGCGAGATAACGGTAGAAACTTGTTCCCCACTCGCGGTTTCTTATAGTATTTATTAATGACGTCGTGGCATTATTTACAAACTCAGCAAAGTGTATTGTTGACGAAGTGCTATTACCCACGGGTTATAGAATTTCCTTGTATTGTTTGTTTCAAGTACACGTTTTACCAATCTTTTGTTGTAAAGGGTTTGCAGCAATAAAACTGGTGGGACATTTGCATTTAGTTCAGCGGTATGCGTTATACATTGCTGGTTGGCAAATGTATGAGAGATTTGCGAATGTATGCAGGTGTTACCGTATGATTAGCAAAGCGATGGAGCCGAGTGATTATGAGAGGTTTGTTCGTGGTAGCGGCCGCGTGCCTTATCGCTACGTGCTACGTCATCGGGGTCGCATGTTAAATGTAATATAACGATTGTACCGATTCGATGGGTCCGAGATAAGATCGCGCTGCGTATTTACGGAAGTTGCGTGAAATGGGGCTCCAGATTTCGTATGATGAATCACACTAAAATTTAATTTACAATAATTGACATTCATTATTGCTTTTTCAGTTAATAAAAATAGTTTTATTTCATTTGTTATTTGATAATTTGAAAGCAAAACATTTGAATTTCTATTGACTATATAATATGTATAAAAATAAAAACACACTACCCAAAATTAGTGTTATTAGTGATGATGACCATAACTTGAGATGGTACCTACAAGTACACTTCAGTTATGTATGCTGCAAAATAATTGCGATACCCCGTCATCCAGGTCGGACGTCAACCACGCGTAGCAAATAATGACACGCGCGTCTGATTAACTGCTTATGCACGGTCCACACATGAGATATTAAATATTATTTATTATCATATACGACTATAATAACATGGTGTGAGGATATGATAACCAGCTCATAGAGGACACGAGGCGGTCTACGTTTGTCCTCAGCACCAGCATCATGGCGTTATTAATGTCATGGGCTGCAGTAGTAACTTACCTGATGGTAACATGGTTACATACATGGCGCAGCTTGCTTCATGACATGAAACAACAAGCACTATCGCTATCAGACCGAAGCCACTGTACTCAGTATAGTATTGTAATCTTACAATGCGCTAACGACAACTGTAGGGTCTAGATTCCTCCAAACTGGTTCGCAAGCAGGTGCTTTACGTTTCGTTGTAAAAACATATTTAAAAAATTATGGGTACACTATTATCAGCTAAATCGTCTTATAGTACCGGTCGGGCTATAAATACGTGGTGTGCTTACACGCGTAACGACTACGGCACGACTTGCAAAAATTGTAGATATAGGTATAATTTTTTTTCAATACAATTTCAATATAATGTAAATGCTCGATACAAACTCGTAGTTATATATAAAGTGAAGTAAAGCCCAGCTGTGAGATTGAATGATTGTAAAGTTTAACTAATTACACACGTGAACATATTCTATAAAGTTATGTTATGAATTAGCACACGGACTATATACTATATACCATATATATAGACTATATACCCGCTGATAAGCTACTGCTGTCCATGACATCTGGAACCATATATGCGGTGCTAGACTTGAAGACTTAGATTGAACGGCTCGTGTGCTGCGCATGCTGGCTCAACCTTACACCGGAACGAAACTAGTGCGAACAATACTGTTTCACGGCACAAATATTTGTGACGGTGGTACCAACCCAGTCGAACATATTCATGTTCTACTACACGTTAGTTGCTTAATAAAAACAACAAACATCGAGAAATACGTTATCGTAATGATTAGCAATCAAAACAAATTATACACTCATTAGCTTCATAACGTACAGACTCCATCTGTTATTCAAACTTGCCGTGACGTAGTCGACTGGCTGTAAAAGAAAAATATATGTGTTATTTTTTGTCTTAATTTATAAAAAAATGTCGTGTCGTAGTCGCATATGAAGAACGCACTCATTAATATGCGCTGACGAGAGGCTAATGTTCCGTGCCCAGTATATTACCATGTCATAAGCTACAACGAATATATGTAACATACTAACATATGTAACATAGTGCAGATATGTAACGCTGTACCCATATATGTAAAGTGTACATATATATGTAACATAATATTTTGCAACGCTGATAACCAACCGCGTTGTGTAACCCCGTTACAAAATGTTTGGCCATCGTATCGGGTTGCCAGCTAAATAAATAAACAACCGGTGAAATTTTTTTCACAGGTTCACTCGGTCGATTAGATAAAAGTGAAATGGTGATAAGATCCTGATAAAAATGTTACTTGCGTTAGACTTATTTGAACATGTACGTGCAATTGAATGTGACTATACAGTATTTTGGGTTGATTTTACGTATAATATGTCCATTCGAATTGTAAGATAATCCTATTAACATTATAAATGTGAAAGTTTGTCCACGCAAACAATACTTTGCGGATTTTGATACATTGTTATAGCTTATACATCAGAATCAGGACGTAATATATAAATATATTGTGTAAATTGATCGATGTATTGGAAGCTACGTGGATGAAGTCGCGAGCAATACGTAGTATCGTTATAAGAATTAATATAATTAATAATTTTAAAAAAACTTCCCGTAGTACAACGCTTAGAATTTTGCATAAAGAATTGATTCACCAAATCGACAACAGAAAGCGTATCGCATACCGTGAACACACGTGTTGTAATTAGCATTAGAGTATTCCGAGCCAGCGAGATTAAACCTATTTGTCGTCCCACGCATTTCTGCAACCACGAGCCGAATGTATTTCGCAAACGAATCGCAACATAGCTTATTTTGCGTTTTCGAAACGCTCTGCGTCATCGTTCCTTCGCTCATTGCGCTTACATCTCAATAAATGGCCCTCTTAACTCTTATTACTAATATATATAAGTTGCAAACATTTGTACGTTTGTCCTATAATTATTTTGAGTAAACAATTGTCAGTTGTAACGTCATGCGTTTACAAGAAACGTTATTTAAATTTACTTAACTGTGACTAATTAGCGATGTCACCCACAGGCTTCTAAATGGTTCATTCTAAGGTCACCTTACCATGTAATAGTTTCATGACATAAGTATTAATGGGATTAACAGAAACCTTAGATAATGATGAGACTGCGTCAACGTGTAAGCCGACCTCCACGTGGATATAATAAGATGTGCTGTATCAGCATCAGAGATAAAACATATAACAAATAAGAACTCCTCAATGCTACTCATACAACTGCATATTATATCAATTTATTTCTATAAATTTCCACAACATGCACATGGAAGGAGAATACGATGTAGCTAGGCGGGGTTGCTATCGGACTGAGTCAACGCTAGCGCACCTACGCGGAGAAGACAACGCGCAATTGTTTCGTATCTTGTGCAAACAGTTATGAAATAGAGCGTAAGGAGCAACAGCTTAATACGACGCGGAGCATACGGGCCGCTTTGCAAAGCCACCGAACAGTTACAAAACGTTCGGATTACTCAAGGAGTTACCATGCGACCCGGGGACACCTTGGCCCGTCCTCCTTGCACGCATATAAATCAACCGTAACGCATACAACCATTGTCTCATATTTACCTTACCATAAATTTACATCGCTCGCGCAAGATACTCGTACCAATACCGTTAACAAACAGTTTGTAATCCGGCCTATTGCTCCGCAGTTCGCAACGGCTTCACTCGTTACATATCGCAAGCTCTTGCGTCGCGCGCTGCAACCAGACCAGCTTTAATGATTAATTATCGTTCTAATTCCAAGGCTCGTTCAGCTTTGCAACGCCACGCACCTCCTCCCCATGTGAACGAGGAAGGAGCGCATTCATCTCGAACGTTTCGCGTTTCCGACTCACTATAATGAAGAGGAAGCGATTGCAGAGCGAAACAATCATCGATTCCGGCTGCGTATGCGCGGCGACGGAAACCGCGCGGCCGCTTACGGATGTGGATTTACTCTTTTATTTATCGGCCGATCTGGACCGCATCTGTCGGACGACAAATACACGCAGCTGCCCTTTATGGTGCGGCAGTCTCCACAAATGAGCAAAGACTGCGGCGCCCGCGCACCTGGCGACAGGTGCCGGTAACTCTTTATAATCGCATCGAATATGTACGTACATGGGTATGGAGCGCGAACGATTATTCTCTGTGCAGTTGCGTGGCATCGTTAGCGTGAAAGTTATCGTCGCACCTAATCACGGACTGTCACACGAGTATCGCGTTTTTCTACAGATAACTGTCTGCTGTAATAACGATGATTACTCGTCCGTAATGTGGGAGCTCCAGCTTTTTACAAGTGCGTTTCCCAACACGTGGAAAAGTCGACTTAAAACGTAACAGCGTTATGAAAGTCTATACGCAAGTCGGTGAGCCAGTTACCCGGCGATTCTTCGTGTAACATCCCGTACGAAAGAATTCCTAGCTCGGTTACGTGAGCGATTGCGACAGTCTTTATTTGCGATAGGATCTATAACGGTGTCTCCGTCGCTCGCGTCGAGCGTGTCGACTTAATTGCCCTTAAAGATCAAGGGTGACGATGGCGACCTGACAGTTTTTGCTCGACTCATATGGTCGCCACGCATATGCGCTACGATGACTGTCTGCGAAAGTATTTCGTAAGCGACCACAGTGCAGCACGGTTATATCGGGATGGAGTCAATGAACGGAAGTGTTTCACGCGAGGCGGTGACATGCGCCCGCGCGTTTATCGCGGCTTGCGTAAGCGCCACTTGCCCAATCCAGACGAGCACTGTCATGCTAAACGTCTCGTGCCGCTGCGGTCGCATCAGGAGACTGCAGGGATCTCGTTAGCCGCGTCTGTCGCAAGCCTCGTCCTGCGGTTTCGCATCGCTCCTCTCCCTACGCTAGGTCGATGTAGGTACTAGTACGCTTTCTACAGCCTGCTTCGCCGGCGAGCGTGCGATTGCAAAACGTTGAGGTCGCGCTTTCTTCGTTCGCGACGTCGGAGAAATTGTTGCGACACGCCGCCGCGTACACCGACCCCGCGTTAGAAAGTCGACCGCTCACCGGATTTAACACTCGCGGCCACTTAACGGTGTAATTGCAGCGATTCTAGACGGAGATCGATGAGAATTTGGATACTTTTTGCGCGCACTGCTTTTCGAGCGCTTTCTTTCATTATGCAATATTCGCGTAATAAGGAGAGGTCATCGAACGACTCCGCTTTGTCAACACGGTCGCGCATAGAGAGAGAGAGCTAGGCCGCGAGCATTCGGCCAATTGCAGGTCGGGTACCGGCATTTGCGCAACGGGCCCTGGAGTGGCGCCCGTTCCGCAGTCCGCGGGTTGCAACACGGGATTATTTCGGCGGCGCCTTGGACGGCCGCCCGGGCTTGCAACATGCCATATCGCAACGACTCATAATCCATTGTGACACGCGGCGTGTGCGCGGACGCCGTCAGCCTGCCAAATACGGCCTGCGGTATAGTTGCGCTACTCGATCTCCTTACGGCGAATGTCACCCGCGCCGCGACGCCCGCGTTGCGCTGGCCCATCGCTGCATTCGATTTTAAAACTAAAACTATTTTGCAACCGATGCTCACATTAGCGTTTTCGCAAGCGGCCCAACGCTCTGTTTCAAAACGTTCGCCTTGCGTTATCGCTGCTCCGATAAAACGAACCGCGTTGCTAGTGCGGTTTTGAGACCTAAATTCTGGAGCTGATATGTACGTAGTACGTATACGCATTATATATAGTCAGACGGCTTCGATACGTGTACCGAGTACACGGAGGGCGAATTATGACCGGCCGGATATTTCACAAGACTGACTCGGCTTGACATTCGAGTGAATCGGGCGTACGTACCGTAAGTTAATAGTTCGGATAAATTCGAGTGTCGTTACTCTTATCGATCAAATTTCATGGAGCTGAGCGACCAGGGCATCATTGCGCAATGCGAGCGGCCGTATAATTGGGTATGGCCGGGAAGGTTTCCCAACGTATCCCGGCATCTCCGCGGCCGGTGAGGCAACGCGCTTGCGACATACATGTCCCTACAATGCGGCTTACGAAAACCTACGACTAGCAACCGTGGGGCTAGCGTAGCTCGGAGCAATCCGCAGCGATGTAAACAACGAATAATGCATCGTTGACGCGGTTATTAGATCCGATATTTCGCAATATCGCCGGACGGGACGCATCGAGACGGTTTTGTGTTTCGTCGCTCACAAAGCGTTAGCTGGCTCTTGCGCAAGTATTCGTCATAGCGATATAAAGTCGAGCAGGAAGTGCATGCATGTGTGCTGCATCTGTGCCGCGACTGCCATTGTTTGTTACGAAACTGTCAGGGTTGAGTTGAGCAATGGCGGCAGTTGCGAAACTTGCGCCGGCGCATCCCGCTAATTGTGGGCGATCTCCCACACGCCGCACACGCTCCGCGCTTCACATATTAACATGGCAATAAAAGTACATCAATCGAGCGATGATACGTCGCATGCACACGTGGATGCAGAATACGACGTATTAACAACCTCACGACAGCGTTAGGCCGAGATTTATTGCGTGATAGTCATAATACTCAACTTGACCAAGAAACTGACGCGAACAGCGGCGCCTGGCCAATCGCGGAGCTGTAATTCTATCGAAAATGTCTTAGTTAACATCGTTGCGAAGTAGACGCGAGTCAGTTTGGTAATGCAAATGTTAAATTGCGGTACGTCACGACTGTAATAATAATGAAACTAGGTTGTTAACAAATTGGATTTGACGATTTGTCATCTAGGCGGCGGGCGACGGGTCGGTGTTCGGTGCGCCGTCCTTTCGCGGTCCCGCGTCCAAGACACCGAGAATCCTTCGAGGCCACGCTCGGAACACGCTCGGAAATCCGGCCAACCTTCCGACCGCGTTACGACACCGTATAACTTATTTACGCGTTGCGAAATACGAATCGATTGCAACTGCAGACATCGCACTGTAGCCTTGCCGGTGTAAGGGATTTAATTAGGATCAGTTGCGCAGTCTAGACCTAAAACGGATACGAGGACTCCCGCTCCGCTCACTGGCGGAGTACAAAAAAGGTCCGGAGTGCAGTTGCGGGCTGACGTCAGCGCACATTTCATCTGTCGGTTCCCACAGCGGGCTAACACTCACCGCGATGCCCGCACGTGCTGCGACACGCTCCACTTGCGGCGGCCCCCTTGCCCTAGCCGCCGCTGCAACTTAACAATGGCCAAAGTTCACATGGTTAGTCCTCGATTGCCTCGATCTTAGAATTCTAGCGCGTATTTCAATATCTAACATAGACCTGAACATGTAATAGGCGTAACCACAGCTCACCTTCATATCTCGATGCAAGACTTGTGATACGAACACGCGCGTAGCATTCGCGTGATAGCGCGGGTTGCGCCATCCGTAACGAGAGTAACCTTTAGCAGGAGCTAACCGCTCCATATTGTCACGATCGGCTCATAAATATGTTAATAATAAATCACTATCTCCTTATCTCGCCTCTCAAATTATCTGTGCGTCAGCGTTGCGCTAATGTTGCGTTATGGAGTCGAGGGCGCGTTGCCGGTGTACCGCGCCACGTCGACTTCAGTAAGCTGACTCGCAGACTATTTGTCAAACGGTTGAGACCGCAACTTGCGGGTTTTGTAACTACGCTTTGAGCAAACCTGATATTTATTGCCACCAGCTTTCAGAATACGCACGTAACCGTATCTTACACGTTCTTCGCGAGTCGCAACCGATGTTTCGTTTCGGCTTCAAATATAGACTTAATGGATTTTAAAATAAAACTCAAGAATAGAACGCGGCCCTCCTTTTAAATTCATTTAACTCGACGTTCCCCCTAGGTATTAATTTTAAACGCGCTAAAAATATCCTATACATTAATGCACGTCGATTTTACTAAGTCGTACCGCCCAACGCGCACCTGCCTCGACATAGCCTTCATTCTGAGGCTTTTATTTCTTTAATTAAAAGTGCACTGCAACGAGTTAATCGAATGCAACAAAACTTGGAGCGTTACTATTCCAATAGTAACTCAGAGGAAAGTAAATATGATCTGAGTTGATTCAACTGGGTAAACACGGACGAGGTTCAATAACCATTCCCTGAAACATGGTATGTTACGGTGGCATCGCTCCCTATCGTTGTATTGAACACATCGCTCGGTGTACTGTTTCCAACTGTGCATTTAATGCATTTCGAAACGATGCGGCGGCTGTGAAACACGAGGTCGCGGTGCGCCCAAAGCCCGTGATGTGATGAAACAAAACCCATTGCGTCATCGAACAGCTTTATGGTTCGCCATGTAATTATTTACACGACATTATTGTTGCATATGCGGCAAAATCAGAGCCGAGGGAATCGTTTTGCAACGCATCGTACTAGGAATGCTAGATAGATATATGCAGCACTGAGGGACATCTACGTTGAAAAACTAACTATTTTATACGCATTATTTCATTAACATCACAATCTTTGACCGCACTTTCCAATACTAACGAAACTGTTGCCAAAATCTAATAATATATTAGTCGATCCAACAAAATCACCTACAGTATTGACACAAAGCTCGAAAACCAATGTATAATATTAGGACATTACGCTCAATGGATTTTCGCATCGAATGCTCTTTAATGTGTGATGGTTTACTAATTAGCCGTGCGCGAATCGTTAATAGCGACCGGACAGAGCTTTGTACACAAAGGGATTTACCGGTCGAGCGCGCTCTGCGATGTGTTTTATTATACGTTGAATGCTGGCGATTTATGTGGATCACTGGCCGTACGCGTAGATGCGTTTGTAATTCCGATCGTAATATGTAATTCATTAATTAAATGATATTCGAATAAATAATTTGTCATTTTTATGAAACGGCACGTACATTTGAAGATTTAGCTAACATTCTAACATAGCTCAAGTGATTGTAAGTGGCTACTGCGTCCCGTAACATCTATATGATATATGACCCTTTAGAGGATCAGTGCCTTGTTCTGCATTTTGCTTCATGTCGCTCTACACGCAGTATATGAACACTGCTCCTTTATACAATATCTACATGCCGCAGCTGGTACCAAATGGACTATCTATCTATAGGAAATCCTACATTTGTTCCACATGCTTAATTCTGTCTCCTTTTGTTGCAGAACGACGTTAAAACTCGAGTCGTTAGAAGACGCAGTGGTCCTGGACGATCCTGAGGAGGATCTTCTTCAAGACAAGCGGGGGTGTCCCGCGTACGTGTCGCCGGAGATCCTGCGCGCGCACCGGACGTACTCCGGCCGAGCCGCGGACATGTGGTCGCTGGGCGTCATACTATACACCATGCTCGTTGGGAGGTGAGTGTCTGGTTTATAGATTCTTCGATAGTTTCTGAACTGTCAGGAGCTTGTTGCGCTTCCTGATTGCAACTGGTATATTAGCGGAGTGGCAGATAAAATGAATATCGATGTTGTTTTTAATGGTTACAATCTGATTAATTTAGTATGATACCCAAAAGATAATTATATTTATCCACGCCCTTTCCAAAAGTCCCTAAGTAGGTAGCAATGATAAATATTATTTTATTTCTTAGCAAATTATCAGTAAGTCCTAAAACAGTTTTTAAGAGACGTTTAATCTCCATAAAAAATTTAAATCTATCTTTGTAAATCTGCGTACTAATATACTACTAAATTATATGATTCCGGATCGTTGTAATTCTAAGGAGTAGGTCGTATAAATTTTCGACCTACAAGTTTCCGTTTGCATTCCAATTTTAATTATTCACCTGACGAAAATAATTGGGTTAAGCGCAATTAATAGTTCATAAACAAGGCAGTGGGGTGGGCGTCTTCACCTGCTAGCGTGGGACTTACCGTTTTGAGAGATCGCAAGGGGTCGCGGCGACCGTTGGCGACGGGGGATGATCACCTGTCGGCCGTTACGCGCCAACGGCTCACAATTATATCACCCACATACATTCGTGAAATCTCGCGCACCTGCCTCGGTCATGTGGCGAAGACGTTGCACCGCCCTCGCCGCACCTGCCGTTCGCGATCCTTTGTTTTCTACTTTTTTCCACTCCCGCACCCGTAATTTAAATTCGAAACTCGGGATTTCGCCGCAATCGCCGGCATCACCTGTCGCCGGAAGGGTTCCATCATACGTACCTGCGTTTTTGTTTCCACACGCATCTGCCTCGAATGACAATCGAATCGCCGATCATCAACGTGGGCCGAGCTTTGTAAAAAGATCCCAATTTGTGGAGATCGGACCTAATGTCCATTTTAACGAGCCCCCTTATCTCTTAAACGTCGATAAAGCGCCCATTTTTTGTGCGACACTGCTTCATGCCTTTGTTCTCGTTTATTACTATTATCAGAGATTTAGATTCCATTTTATCGGCCACTCGCTATGCTAATGATACGTGTGCGTAGTCGCACCCGCTCACCACCAGCACCGTCACTCAAAAACGCCCTCAATCGTTGCAGGTATCCGTTCAACGACTCGGAGCACGCGTCGCTGTTCGCGAAGATATCGCGGGGGTACTTCGTGGTGCCGGAGTGCCTGTCCTCGCGCGGCAAGTGCCTCATCCGGTCGCTGCTGCGGCGCGAGGCGGGCGAGCGGCTGCGCGCGCGCGACGCGCTGCGGCACCCCTGGCTGGCGCGCGACCCGCGCAACGAGCTGCCGCCGCGCGCCGCCGCCTCGCTCGACCGCCTCGTGCCCGACCTGGCGCTGTAGCCCCCCGGGGACGGGCCCGGTGCCGGCGCCGGGCTCGCCGGCCCAGCTTGCGGTGCGGGGGCGCTCACTGAAATGTCCGCTCCGAAACGTAACCCTTTCAGCTATTTCAGTTAGCTATCCCGAGCCAAATAAAGGTCTCTATTGAGATTTTGATTTAGTGATTAGATGATTGTGGTGCCGGGAGCGGCTGGCCCGCGGCCCGTTGCCCACCTAATTTATGAACGTATCGACTCCTAATATAGCGTTGCTCCTGCCGCAATGTTCGGATGTGTTTTGGTTCGCCGCGGCTTTTGTCGACGCTATATTTTCGGTCCGTACGAATGGTAGTCGTGTAAAATTAGTAATGACAGAATAAGTGAGACTGATAACGCGTTCATGTGATCTAACTATGGGAAAGATAGACCATCTTTGTTGGGAAAGAACAGCTATGGGCCTTCGGACGTGTCCTTTGGAGCCGTCCGAGCGGCCCGCGCGCTCCTTCCGACCATTCTGTTGATACGTTATTCCTGTTAAGCCTAATGATTCATATCAATTTCACATCAATATAGATGGGTATATTGTATTGAAGTTGTCGCAGCAGTGATTGTTAGGTAACCACCTAGTTATGTATATTTTGTATTTATGTAAAGTTAAAGTATATCGTGTAATTGTGATCTCCACCGATGTTATTTAGCGATTACTTGATTGCCATTAAGTTGTTACGCAGAAGTGGTCCTTTTGTCGCACAACGTTCAGTTGCTTCCATCATAGATATATTTTGATTATATTATTATTTGTATTTGGTTTTATAAAATCGTGATTAATCGGCAAATGTACGTGCGAAATTTATATTATATTGTTATTATATATATTGTCAATCGAAATTCATATTTTGAATACATTCGCATCACCATGTACCGAATAAGAACGTAGAATTTGGTCTGTGCCATTTATTTAATTTAAAACTTAATTAATTTATTCGTTGTTGTAATGGTGAAAGGCCGCACTCCTCTTCCTATTAATAAATTATTGTTGTCCCGTTTGGTACTTGGTGTTGAGTTTTTATTGATTGTAAATTTAAGATCAACTTTTTCATTGTTTCGTAATAAATTTGAATCGTTCCAAAATTTAAAAATCATCAGTGTTACCATTGCAAAAATTTTTGTTATTGTTTGTTGTAACATTCTTTGTTTTGTTTTTTCTTACACTTACGGCCTTGGGATTCCTGTAAAGTCTTTCATTTATTGAAAGTGTAGCATTGAAGTAGTCAAGTCTTTCAGTTTTGAAAGCGTGTTGTACAATAGTAGCTTACTGTAAAATATTACTATTACTACTTTAATTTATACAAACTGTAAATAGAGCTAAGATATTATAAGTTTATCAAAAAAGGAAGAATGATAGAGGGAATAAATAATTTGGAAAAATATAACACACTTTAATTTCTATTCCCTTTTATTGTCTATGGCGCCACCGAAAAGGTATGTCAAACAACTTTGTACAATGAATATTAATTCATTTACATTGTTGCGGTATTTGGTGACACATTTTATTTTATTTTTGTCACATATTAGTTTATTTATTAAATCCACAGCTCTTCATTTAAATTAATGAATGTGACACACAGCCAAAATCGATTTTAATTTTTTTATATTAACCTAGTAAATTAATGATGAGTAAAGTTGAGATACATATTTTATTTTCATTGTATTTATTTTGCTCACTAACAACTGTATACACCAATACATTGATATAACATAATTCATAAAATATTAACTTAGTGTAACAATTTCTAACAAGTAATCACATCATGCATTGTAAGTTGTAACGAAGTTTAAAGTATAAACACAAAAAATTTGGATATTGGATAAAACTAAAACTAATGAAGAAAAGAGTATTTGGCTATGGACCCAAGACAAACGAACACATCTAATTGTAAATGTTACAATTTCTGAATTTGCTATAATAAATATGAGGGTATCTACACATAAACACTAGTTTCCA
>DWIE01000128.1:0-21709 GCA_018248235.1 Choaspes benjaminii
AGTTTATTGCCTGGCTTGATTTTTAACTACAAAGTAATTTATTTCAACTGGTTGATGTCCATTCTAGAGCGACACAATCATCTCTGGGTGGATTCTGTTTATTCATGGATTTATTAATTATTACAATTTTTTGATTATTTTATTTGATATTTTAATCAATTTCGCATTATTTTAATAATGCAAAAATTCATATACATAATACATTAAATAAATGATGAATATGGCACTGTTGCTGATGAGTTATTTTGTGAATGGTCACAAATATAATTTGTGACTTGAGATTACTTCCTAATTTATTTATTATTTGAAACAACTTGGAACTTCATGTTCTCCCAAAATAGACACTTTTCTATGGAGTTTCAGAAATCAGTCCATATTATCATACTATTAAAGTCCCTAAATGACATAAGTTTTTCTAACTTATGTTTAGAAGGAGATCTATGATCAACCACAGTCACAAGGCACATATATCAGGTGGATAGCAACTTTACTGCTAGTTCAGAAGATAATTGTTGAAGCTCATCGAAAGTATTTATTAATTTCATTTTATTTTTTATTTTTTCAAGTTGTATTACTGAAAACTATATGTGAAAGAAAAGACTTGAAGAAAGTTGGGCTTGTATATTTTCATGAGATCTGTTGAAAGTGTCTCAAGCAACCAAAACAATATATATATAAAGTCTATTGCTACATCATTTTATTGCTTTTATACTGTAAGAATTCTTTTATTACAGATTAAGATGGGCGTCATAACTAATTGTTGGAATCGTCGACATATTCTTTTCTTCATTCACTCGTGAAAGAGTGATGGACTCATACAATTTATTTGGTGATGATGGAAGCGGTATGTTGGAAGGACTTACTGATCTCGGTGGAACAGACGGATTTGCTGGCAGCTCAACATCTGGAGTAGCTGGAGATAATAAAGACACAACGGATAATAGTTACAGGCAGCCGTACAACCCTAGCAGTGTAGCACAGGAAGGAACAATTCAAAAGCTGGCATCGTTTGGAGGTGGAGGTCCCTCCAATTCACAGCCAGTTCCAAATCCTGGAACTGGCCCTCCAGCGCCTGAGTACCATGAATATGGCAGCTATCCACCGCGTCCGCGTTTACCACAACCACACGCGCCGCTTCATCCATCTCATCATGTTCACCCATCGCATTCGTATCCTGGATATCATCCAGGACCTGAGCCTATGTATGGCATGCCTGAACAAGGTTTGTGAAATACATGACTTTGTTTTAATATTACAGGAAATAATAAAAAACCTTACTTACTTTTATGTAATTGCACAGGAATCGGAGATATGGGAGTGTGGTCGGGTGCTCCTGGAGCCAATAGATATACCCCCATTAACTCAAGCTACAGACATTCATATGAACATCAACAGAAAATGCATCAGTACTCTTCACAACAGGTAATGGTTTGAAACCTATTTTATCATAAAATTGTTTTAGTTGAGTGTGAGTTTTACTTAAACATGAGTAATATTAATAAATAATTTGTATTATTTCATTGTACCCCCATGATAAAATTTGGACTGTAGAAGTTAATCATATTGATTAAAACACACTTTCATACATAAGATATCATAGTAGATATACATGTGAGTGATGAGTGAAATGTTGTGTTCATATGATGTGAAATTCACATATTAAAACACCGTTTTTTTGGCTTTTGGCTTTATTTTATTGGACGTAAAAGATTGTCCAACATTTTGACATTTAATTAAAAATAATGTTTATACTAGCATATAACTCATTGTATGTAAGGGGTTAGTATTTATGGTAAACAATATATTCTGTTGTAATTAAACTACTAATTTTGGAAACTAGCGAAGTTAAAAAGAATTTCTTGCACAGGGTGCTGGGATAGCCGGTTTACAAGCTCAGAATGGGGCATATATTCCAAGACAGCCTCATTTCCCACAACCTCCATCACAGCAAATTTATGGACAGCAACAGAATTATCCGAATTACACACAGATGCATCCACCAGCTGCAGCTAGGATTAGTCAACATCCTGCTTACCATCAGCAGATGGATGTGAACGCTCATCAGTATGGCCTACCACATGCTCAACAAAGTCACACACCTATACCTCAACACCAGCCACATCAAACAATGGCTAGTCATGGAGGTGGCATTGGTTCTGGAATACATAACCATCCTAGCTCTCATCCACATCATGCTGGTGCACCACCATTACATCATGTTCCTCGTCAGCCCCCTGGGCCATCACCTTCAGTTGGACCTTCACATTCTGTGACATCACAAATGCCCTATGGGTCACCACACCACACAGTTCCAATGAATTATCAACCACATCAAGTACAACATCCACTTGATGTTAATGTATCAAATCAGTACAATGCTGTGAAACCATCTGGTATTGAAACTGGCAGTCCGCAATATCGACCACCATTTCCGCAGTTATCGCCACAAATGTCTCCACGAGCGCAAGTTTCGCCAAGGCAACAGGCACAGCCACAGCTGTCGCCTCGCCCTGTCATGTCTCCTGTCAAGGGCCCTAGTGCGTCACCACATGGTTCGCGTAACTTGGTGCAGTCTCCGGTCGCTACTGGCCCCCAACAACCAGTTGCTGGCGGATTTACTTCTCAAAATACACTCCAAGCATTAGAACAGATGGTATTGCCATCTGGAGGGGATTATCCTTATCAGCGGAATCCATCTTCACCAGCAGTTGGACACATCGTTGCGTCGCCTTCGCAATGGAGTCAAAGTAAAATTCCAGCACCAATCACTAATGTTGTTCAAATGGAAAGTTCGGAGCAACCAATTAAAGCGACTGATCCAGCAGCGGCAGCAGCAGCAGCAGCAGCAGCAGCAGCAGCAGCAGCAGCAACATTAAAAACAGAATTATCTAAAAGTATCCCACAGTTAGCCATTACCACTGAAAATAAAAATAAAGAGAAATCTTCGGCTGACAATGAATCTGACGATTTAACCGAAAATTCATTTGCGTCAAAACCTACCATGACTACGACAAGCAAAGAAAATTTAACAGTGAATACATCTAGTAAATCACTGATTTCTACATCAAATACTACTGGAGTTCCTGTAGAAGATATTGAAATTAAAGATACTTCTCAAGGGTGCCAGTCTACAGATCCTATTTTCAATACTGTAAATAATGCTAAAGAAGAAGAAAAAAATGACATTCCTTCTAACGCAGAAAGTAATTTAGAAAATAAAACAACCAGTATTGATACTATATCAAGTAAAACTAGCAATATTGATCAATTAAGAGGTCAAGTGTCTGCTTTGTCTCCTACTGTTAATGTCATAGGATCATCTGGTGAACACACACAGACAAGCACTTCACATATTCCTTTAAGTCATCCACTACCTTTAAACACTGCTCCTAATCCAATCAAATATGAAGGTCCACCACCTTTGAATGTTCCTAGAAATCCAGGATATCAAAATCCTAATTATCCAAGCATTGTTCCTCCTGGAATTCCTACTAACATAGCGTCTAGTATTCCATCTAGTATGCCAAACAATCCAAGTCATAATGTGATTTCTACTTATCAAAGTGCAGTTGCACCTGGAGCACAAACTGTTCCAAATGTTCAGTCTCCTCATACAATGCAACATGCAAATAATTCTAACAATGTTTCATCTAGTATACCTGTACATAATCCTCAAGGAAATATGGCGTGCGTACCTCCACCGGTACCTAATATGCTTGGAAACACACAAACAACTAGCCAGAATACTACAAGCAACATACCTAGTGTACCTACAAACCCACCATCTAATATACCAAGTATTCAAGTAGGTATACCTATGGCGGCACAAAATATTCATACTGGTATAGGATCTAACATTCAAGCAACTCCACCTAACATGATGCCTAATATAAATCCAAATATGATTATTATGGGGTCAACTAACTTGCAACACCCAACTGCAGCTATGACAGGCATTTACACAACTTCTCACCATCAAGAAAGAATGTCTTTACAACAACAAATTCAAGAAATTTATTGCTTACCACCTTCAAACGAAAATCAAGAAAAAGTAAGATGTTTACAGGAAAGGTTAGCTATGCTTCAGCAACATGAGACAAACGATAAATGTAATGGAGGACCGAACTGTATTTTACAAAATCCAATTTATGGTACTAAAATGGTAGAAAGTCCTCAAGTTACTAGTACGACAGGCAGAGGCCGAGGAAAAGGACCCGCAAAACCAAGAAAACCTAGAGCTAAGAAAGATAAATTAATATCTACGCCACCATCTTTGGATCAATTACCAGTATCAGAAGACTGTGTTACAGCAGGCACAGGCTTACTAAATAATTCTGAGCATGATTTAGAACTTACTGAAGAAGTAACTAATTTAGATAGCAGTGTTCTTTCAATGGATGAACTAAATAGTAGTAAGGGTAAAAAGCAAAGAGGACCCAGAAAGATCAAAGAAAGAAAGCCTCGAACTCCTAAAGAACCTAAAGCTCCCAAAGTAATTGGTGATAAACCTATAAAAGAACGCAAAAAAAGGGAACCGAAAGATCCCAATGCTCCTAAAAGAAAAAGAAATGTTAAAAAAGGAATATCTGAAATCCAAGCAGACACAACTACCAGCAATGAACTCTTCGAAAAAGATAGCACAGATAATAATTTAAGTGACATGTCTATTAACAACACCCTCACTCTTATTGAACCCAGTAAAAGCAATCAAACTACTCAAGAACTTCCATCCCTTGATGATTCAAATGTAACTGATTTCGATGATATCCCAGTTTCAAAAATAGCAATAAAAGATTTACTTGAAGAAGCTGAAGCAAAACGAGAACAAAGTGAAAAAGATGATGATTTTGATAGTAGTTTTCCAAAAAAGAAAGCATCCAAAAAACGATCATCTGCTGGTGGCAGCTGCAAAAAGATAATTACTAAAAAAACTCCTCTCGGAAAAAAGAAAAAGCGAGGAGGAATTGTACCTGACTCTGATGGAGAACCTGATGATATGATGTCAACACCTCCCCCGTCTCCACCGCCAGAAGGTGATGATAGTTTAAAGCGTCGCTCTGCAAGAAATACTCAACGAAAAAAGTACACAGATGATGTTATGCTCCGATTGTCAGATGATGAGTTTACTTTGGCACCAATTAAACACGAAAAAGAATTTGAAGACTTGAATATTGAAGCCAAAGACAGCACTAAACCAGAGGGTACTCCCAAACCCAATTATATGTATGTTAACACAACAGAAGAAGACTCAATGATCGTGCAGCATGTACTAGCGTGCCGTATGGGAAAAAGAGAACTTAAAGTTGAAGCCCTACCCGCTGATGCCCAATTAGAATCAAATGAAGGATCTGAAAATTTACCTAACGAAAAAGTTGAACAATTAAGTGTCACTCCAGAAGGTATTGATAGTGGTAATAATCTGGAGGAGAAGAGTGTAGTTGTAACTGAAACAGTACCACCGGAGACTAAAATAAGCAAAGACATTTGCAAAACAGACCCTGATAAAGATAATTCAGAGGTTAAAAATAAAAAGCCAGTTATGGTCGATGTAGAGGAATATTTCGTAAAATATAGAAATTTTTCTTATTTGCATTGCGAATGGAAAACAGAAGAAGAACTATACAAGGGAGATAAACGAATTTATTCAAAAATTAAGCGCTTCAAACAGAAACAAGCTCAACAAATGAACATTTTTGAACTTTTGGATGATGAGCCATTTAATCCTGACTATGTTGAGGTTGAAAGAATATTAGATATGTCAGACAATCAAGATCCTGGAAATAATACAGTTGTTAAACACTATCTAGTGAAATGGAAAAGCTTGCAATATGAAGATAGCACATGGGAGTTAGAAGAAGATATTGATGTGGATAAAATACAGCAATACAAAGTATTTAGTGAAATTCCACCAAAGGAAAAGTGGAAGTTCAAGAAAAGACCACCTGCAGATAATTGGTGTCAATTAAAAGAGTCACCATTGTATAAAGGAGGCAATACATTAAGACCCTATCAGCTGGAGGGCTTAAATTGGTTATTATTTTCTTGGCATAATAATCGAAATTGTATTTTGGCGGATGAAATGGGGCTGGGTAAAACTATTCAAAGCTTAACATTTGTTAATTCAGTGTGGGAGTATGGAATTAGAGGTCCATTTCTTATTATTGCACCACTATCAACAATACCCAATTGGCAAAGGGAGTTTGAAGGTTGGACCGAAATGAATGTTGTGGTTTATCATGGATCTCAACAAAGTAAGAGTATGCTACAAGAATACGAATTTTATTATAAAAATGGGAGAGGAGAGCCAATCAAAGAAATCACGAAATTTAATGTTTTGATTACTACCTTTGAAATAATAGTTACTGACTTTCAGGAATTAAAATCTTTCAACTGGCGAATATGCGTCATTGATGAAGCACATAGATTGAAAAACCGAAACTGTAAGTTACTGGAAGGTTTGAGACAACTCCACTTAGAACATCGCGTTTTGCTCTCTGGTACCCCATTGCAAAATAATGTTAATGAACTTTTTTCGTTGCTTAACTTCCTTGAACCATCACAATTTTCCAGTAGTGATGCTTTTCTAACAGAATTTGGTCAGCTTAAATCAGAATCTGAAGTAATTAAATTGCAAGCCCTGTTGAAACCTATGATGCTAAGAAGATTAAAAGAAGATGTGGAGAAAACCTTGGCCCCTAAGGAGGAAACGATTATTGAAGTGGAATTAACCAATATACAAAAAAAATACTACCGGGCAATTTTGGAAAGAAATTTTAGTTTTCTACAGAAAGGTACCGCTTCTGCAGCTAATATTCCAAATTTAATGAATACTATGATGGAGCTACGTAAGTGTTGTATACATCCGTATCTTTTAAATGGCGCTGAAGATCAAATACAGTTTGACTATAAACAAATAAACGGAGAAGATAAAGAAGCTTATTATAAAGCACTTATTCAGTCTTCAGGTAAAATGGTATTAGTTGATAAATTACTTCCTAAATTAAAATCCGGTGGTCATCGTGTTCTAATATTTAGTCAAATGGTGAGATGTTTGGATATTTTAGAAGATTATCTTGTATTTAGAAAATATCCTTATGAGAGAATTGATGGCCGCATACGAGGTAATTTAAGGCAGGAAGCCATAGATCGGTTTTCAAAACCTGATTCTGATAGATTTGTATTTTTGTTGTGCACCAAAGCTGGTGGATTAGGAATTAACTTGACCGCTGCAGATACGGTTATAATTTATGATAGTGATTGGAATCCGCAAAACGACTTGCAAGCACAAGCTCGTTGCCATCGCATTGGCCAACAAAAAATGGTTAAAATATACCGTTTGATTTGTCGAAATACGTACGAAAGAGAAATGTTTGATAAAGCTTCTCTAAAACTGGGTCTCGATAAAGCTATATTGCAAAGTATGAATACTGCTCAGGGAAAAGAAACTGGTCTTAAACAATTATCAAAGAAAGAAATTGAAGATCTTCTCAAAAAAGGAGCCTATGGCGCAGTAATGGACGAGGATAATGCGGGTGATAAGTTTTGTGAAGAAGACATAGAAATGATATTAGCTCGACGCACTCAAGTTATTCAAATGGAGTCTGAAAAAGGATCTACATTCTCGAAAGCTAGCTTCGCTGCTACAGATCAGCGGTCTGATATCGATATACGGGACCCTGATTTTTGGAATAAATGGGCCAAAAAAGCCGAGATTGATACAACTGAAAAAAAAGAAGATGAAGATTTGATAGTAACTGAACCAAGAAAGAGAACAATTATTAAGAGATATGGCCATGATGATGGTCCTATGGAAATGTCTGACATGGAAGTGACACCAGATTCTGATGAAGATGAAGAAGGTATTAGCCTTAGAAGCAAAAGAAAAAAAGACAAATTTGGAAGGAAAGGTAGAAGGTATGCTAGCGATGATTATGTGCCGCGACATGAAGGTATACCGGTGGACGAAGAAGTAGTTTATGGCTCGTGGACTAGATCGGAATGTTTCAAAATAGAAAGGGGACTTCTGACATTTGGATGGGCCAGGTGGGAAGAAATTGTGGATAAAAACCAATTCAGGAAAGGGTGGACATTACCAGTAATTGAAGATTGTGCACGTATAATAGTTTTATATTGTTTGCGTCATTACAAAGGGGATGAAAAAATCCGTAATTTCATTTGGGATTTAATTGAACCTTGTGAAAATGGTGAAGTAACAATATCTAGAAATCACAGTGGCCTGCACAATCCCGTGCCGCGAGGAAGGAATGCTAAGAAAAAGAATCGACTCAAGGACTTGCCTAAACCTAATGATCCTCAAAAATGGGAAGATATAAATCATTGGAGTTCAATTGAAAAATATGACTGTGAATTATACTTGGAAAGCAGTTACAAGAAACATTTATTTAGACATGCTAACAAGTAAGTAAGGTTATCTAATTTTGATAATAATAAGAGATGTATAAAATTTTTGGTCATTCCAACATAATGTACCCTGTACCTACGTGAAAAAAAAAGTAATGAATTTAAATTAAAAAATATGATTTTAATATACAAGTCCCATATAAAACTTTGCCAATACTTTAAGAATTATTTATATCTCCTATAATATTAACATACTTTAAAAATTGAATCGGCAACTTTTTTTTGTTATATCAGCTTTTGTTACTAAATATGAACATGAACTTAATATATAAATAACATCTCAATGGTCTATCTATACAAAACATGTTTTAGGAAATTTTATATTTGCCATTTATTTGTCTATAAAGTCATATATATGACTATTGTACTGTTACTTGCTAAGGATTATGTTCAGTATTGTGTCATATTCTTTTTATTTTCTGTCAATCTATTATTCAGAACTTATCAAATTGATACACGCAATAGTTCCAAAATAGACAGTAAATATAGTATGTTCATTATTAAATATATTCATTTTCTGATCTAATTCTTCTTTTACTGATATTTCGAACCAGTTACATGGCTCATGGTCACGGTGTGGTGCGGTGGCGCAGAGAAACTCTTGACAGGTTGACTCTTCGCCACTATTCAAAATTTGAAATATCCGTGAATATAAATTTTTAAAATCATACATCAAGTAAAGCCATCAAGTTCACATTTCAAAAAACCTCAACACTATTTTGTCCTGAATATTAATTAGTTTTTATTCATCGACCTTATACACATTAAAACAATATCTTAGAAATTCAGTTCTAAAAAATAGCTTAGCAAAAAACTAGTAGTAACATTACTTCTATTCCAAATGTCTTCTAATATAATTATTTAAAACTTGTTATTTAGCCTTTATTGGCTGTTTAATTTTTTCTTTAATTTCAGAGTATTGTTAAGAGTGCGAATGATGTATTACATAAAGCATGAAGTTATTGGAGACTATTCTACGCAAATAGAAAATGGAACTCACGCCAGCGCGTTGGGCATGCGAGTACCTCGTGGTGTAGACAGCGCCCCTCCGCGTTTATGGTGGGACACAGAATGTGATGTGTCATTACTTGTGGGCACTTACATTCACGGTTACGAAAATTATTTGGCCATGCGCTCTGATCCTCAGCTTTGTTTCGTAGATAAACTCGGGCCACCGGATGACGCGGAATGTACGGATATAAAGAGCGAGGAGAGGAAGGTGCGAGGCAGCGTGGTGGGCGACGAGGACTGCACGGACGAAGTGTCGAGCGGCGCGGGCGCCACGTCGCCGGCCGCGTCGCCGCGCGCGGACGAGGAGCGCGCCGCCGCCGGCCACCTGTGGCCCTCCATGCAGGACCTCAACACGCGCCTGCGCCGCCTCATCACCGCCTACCAACGGAACTACAAGCGCGAGGAGCTCAAGATGCAGCAGAGGGCCAAGATGGAGAGACGGGAACGTATGGATCAGCTGGCGAGAGATGAGGTATCGCAGTGGCGCTGGACTCGCGCTGATGAAGAAGCTTTCCGAAGGACGGTCGCCTCTTATGGAGTGGAGTTTGATCCAGCGACAAAGAGTCTCCGATGGAGTCGATTTAGATCGTTAGCACGTTTGGATTCAAAAAGCGATGACGCTCTTACAGACTACCTCAAAGCATTCATGGCAATGTGCAAACGTCAATGTGGTCTTGCTGTTGGAGAAGCTGAACTTCCTACCAGGGCAGACTTAAAAGCGGAACCGATTGGTGAAGAACGAGCTATAGCAACATTGGAGAGAATTGATCTGTTACGTGTACTGCGCGAAGAAGTAGCCCCACACCCTGCATTGGACGCTCGATTAGCACTTTGTGAACGCTCCCTTGATACTCCACCTTGGTGGCAGCCTGCAAGACATGACAAATTATTAGTTCTTGGTGTATGCAAACATGGCCTGGGAGATACATTTAACAAGCTGTTTTGTGATCCCAAAGTGCCATTTGCAGATTGTGCTAGTAAGTGGTACGCAAAATATAACACAAAAAGTGAATCGCAAAAGTTGTCGTCCGACGAAGACGATAAGACAACAGAGGCAAGTGAAACACGTATGTCTTTACGTCGGAGCAAACGTACCTCCAACGTTTGCGAACGCGACACCGAGGATGACACCGACGCTCTCTCTGAACTAGAAACCCTCGCCAAACTTGGAAGAATTGAAGAATCTCTATCGCCCAAACATTGGTTTTCCGAGCGAGCGCTAGAAACCAGACTACATCACATAGCGCATGCCGTGCAGAATTGTGAGTGGCCCGCCGCTTCGACGTCGAAACCCACCGAGGGCACCGGTAGCCAGCAAGAGTCTGCGGACGAACGCAAGCAGAGCCAGAAGCGGCACATCGCCATCGACGTGGAAACAGAGCGCGCAAAGCTGCACGCGCTACTGTCGTCGCCGGCGGCCGCGCACGGGCCGCACGCGGCGCTCGGGGCGCAGGCGGCGCATGGCGCGCACGCGGCGCACGGCGCGCGCGACGACGCGTCCAGCGACTCGGGCTCGCGCCGCTCCACGCCCGCGCCGCCGCCCGCGCACCAGCGGCCCGCGCCCTCGCCCGCGCCCGCCGCCTCGCCCGCGCCGGCCGGCCCCGTCGACCTGTCCGCACCGCTCGACCTCAGCGAGGCACAGGACTTCTCCATGGGCCGCCGCACGCCGCACGTGCCTGAGCCCGCCGCCGAAGCCGCGCCCGCGCCCGCACCCGCGCCCTCCCGCAGCCGCCTCGACGACACTCTTAGTAGACTGATGAAACGAAAAAATGTGCCTGCACCAGAACAAATAGTTGGAAAAGAAAAGAAGAGGAAGAAGTTGGATGAAATCGTTTTAGGGTTATCGGCTGCTAAAGGAAGAAGTCCGAGTTCGTCAATTCCACAAGAAACGCCTCGCAGCCGAAGTTCTTCAATCCTTCCCGAAGTAACTGTGACTCCTGCGGCAGCTCCTAGCTCTTCGAGCGCAGCGTCAGTTCAAAAACCATTTTCTGTAACAGTTACTAATGTCCCTTCACCTCATGCTTCTTCAAAGGAATTGTCGTCATTCCTACAACAATCGCTTGAACAAAGCAAAGGCCAAAAGGCCTCCTCATCTTCCATACCGATTAAATCTTATTCGCACGAAGCTAAAGTTAATAAATGGTTGGCTGAACAAACTACAATGGACTCACGCAGACGAGGTGGATTGACACCCAGACTTGCACCAGACGAACATGTACCAGTTGTGCACCGTGTTACTGGAAAACGTATAATTGGACATAAAGCTCCCCAACTCAAACATTTAGCACAATGGATTGCTGAAAATCCAATGTATGACATAGATACTAAATGGACAGAAGGAATAAAAGAACACGTAAAATTATCCCAAGATGTTCGTACCCAAAGACACTCACCTATGCAATCTACAAGTAATATTAGTGAACGAAAGAAAGGTCGACCACCGACACTGGACACACAATCTCCAAATGTATTATCTTCAAATCCTCACTTAAATCAAAATTTAACTGGTCTAAATCCTGCTCTTTTAGCGAGCCTATCCAGTTTGAGTGCATTTGATCCAAAAACTTTAGCTGCAACATTATCTAATCTTACAGGATTTGACCCTAAATTACTCTCGAGTTTAAGCAATTTTGACCCTAAGAATAACCCGCTCCTTAATTCGTTTAGTAGTATGCCTAATTTACTAGGGAATATGAGTGGTGGCAACATATTTGCAAATTTAGCTGGGTTAGGTTTGCCTGGTTTTACATCTCTTGATATGAATTCTCTCGGCGGCAGTAGCGCTACCGGAGACAGTAAATCTAAATCTCGAAAACCAACAGAGACTGGAACATCGTCTAATTCAAAAGCAAACAATGCCCAATTTCCTTTTGTATTCCCTAATCCAAATATGTTATATCCCCAATTAGGGCTGGGTGGTTTGTCCCCATTTGGTGTCCACTCAGGAATGTCGTCTGCTTATGATGCATTGGGACTTTTAACTAGTAACTTAACAGCAAGTTCAACTGCAGCTTCCTTACACAATTCAGGACACAGTTCTCGAAGTAGTTCCAAAACAACTACACCTCGGTCATCCACAGTTGTAACAAATTCAACATCATCGAGACAGCAAAAAGTATCGGACCGTCAGGGTCACTTGCCTCAAATATTGTTACCCCCAGATCCTTATCTGTTAGAATCACTATCAAAACACTCTTTAGGCTATGATCCTAGTATAAAAACTGATAAAAGGGCACGGGAAACCGAAAGTAATGAGACTACTGCAACAGATTTGTCAAAAGCAGATAAAAAAAAGATGACATTTGACCCATTACGACCTCAAGTACCGCCTGAGTTTGTGGCAGTTCAAGAAAAACTATTAAAAGGCGATAAAAAGGACATTGATATCAGTAAAATGTTATTAGAGCAAATGGCATCGGGAGCTCTTAGCGCCAGTCTTGTAAGTTCTAATGAAGCTAAGAAGGCTAAAGATTTAGATAAGGAATACGATAAACTTGGTAAAAATTCCGATTATATCTCGAGAATGACAAATGAAGACCTTGTTTCATCATGTACAAATAAAAGAACAATTGAGGAAATAAGTAGTGAACCGGAAAATTTAGCAATGCAGTCTAGTGCAAAAAAAGTAAAAGAAACGGGATCTTCTGAAATGACATCAAATATTGAAAAACAATCTGATCCACCCACAAATACAGGAGAAATGGATTTAGAAGATTTGATTGCACCATCAACAGTTATTAAAACTGGTATGAAAGCAAGTGATTTTGAAATGAACCGGCCTAATGAATCACCGCCGCTTATATTAACTACTTCTGAGAGAGAAGAAAAATCACAGCGGCTTACTAGCCCCACGGGTGATTCTCAAAAATCGACAGATAATGTTCAAAATGTAGATTGCTCTAGTAACACTGATATTGACACGAAAGATGATTCTATGTTGGATGACTCAAACAATATTGGGGAAATGCCTTCCGGGGAGAGTGCACGCCGGGGCAACAGAAAGAAAGGACGTAAATCTTCAGATGAAATGCCGACCGGTCCTCGACGAGAATTAAGATCAAGTTCTGGAAGGCAATCAACTGATGTATCAACAAGCCATTGAATTTATATTAATGTCTGGAAAAATCATAAAAAAATATAACAAACAACAACATATATTCATTTGAAATATTAAATAATAAAATGGGATTTTTAACGCAAAATCATAAATGTCTGACAAGTGTGTCACTCTTAAATTTTAAGAAACTGACGCGGTGCAGTTGAATTCATATGAATATTATCTTTGTGATGATTGTTATCATCCTAATGAGTTTTGTTATAAGAATGGCGAAAATCAGTGAATACTTGTAAGTAAATTAAATATAACGTGCTCCAATAATTATGTGAAATATACATACTTTATACTGAAACCTTCTTCCTTGACACTTCATAAAATTGTTATTTATAACACATGAAATTTAACGATTTAGATTGAGCAGTAAGAGGCTTTTGTATTAATTTATTATACAGTATGCATGACATTACCATTTAGAAACTCATCTGTAATTTGTGACAGGGACATACATATTGATTTTCTCAAATGCCAGTTACAAATAAGCACAGCAGTAACTAAGAATTTACCACGTATAACAGGCGCGAAAAATGAAAATATTGAAAAGGCAAACCAGAATGTTAGCATGAATATTATTCAATTTTTTCACTAATATTCCCAATAATTGTATCAACTGGTTTGCATCAATCAAAGCTTCATATTAAAGCTATAAATATATTTATTCAATCATTTAATTTTAAATACATTTTCATTCTCTGTTGCGACCTACCAAAATACAAAAAATATAGCATTCTCTTTCCATTGAGATGTCAATATTTCAAGTCTCTAGCATCTGGGGCCGGCTATTATCCAATGAAGAAACATTTTTTACTATACTTTACATATATTATGTTCCAATATTGGGACATTTTTGTCCATATTCAATTGAGATGCATACAATCATTGGATTTATTATAAGTTTACGAATTATTTGTCGAACTACAGATGACATATCTTCCGTATGTTTTCTTCTGTATAGATCTCCCGCAGGAGTAGAATTGTATTAGTGGAGAACATTCAAATGTATAATGGAGAAATTATAAATGGATAAAATTTCTATATCCCACTTTGTGAAAATAAGAGTAGCTTAAGCATACATTTTAAATTTTACTCTATATATTATTTTAATTTCATATAAAAGACTGGATACTTCATATTAAACTTGGCCCGAAATCGATAATGATTATATTCTAAGGACATAGGGTAATTCTAAATCAACATATTTATTTAATATTTCAAAAAAGTCTCCGGCAGACTTTATAAATCATCTTTTGTACACTAGTTGAATCATGAAAAATGATGTACATTATCGTTATTGGTAAAATGAGACGAAGTGTCGACTTCTTTGGGGATCTCTTGCAATTGCAAATCTGATAGCATAATCCGAAGATCATTAGGTCTGTTATTATTTAACTTTTATGTCATAATTATTATGATTTCTTACATTTAGATTTAAGCCCTAATATTAGAAAATCATAGCGATGTAATTTTATTCAAGTAACATCCAATTTTCAGTGGTAGAAATTAAAGTAGATGGTATAAAGACCTGTTCATGTTCAGTTTTCTGTTTAGATTATGTTACTAATATTAAGTCATATGCTGAATGTGATAAAATAATTTATTACATGTATTCATTTTAATTTGCATTGCTATATTGATGAATTGTATTGTAGATAAATATGTAATGTGACAAATCATTAAAATAAACGGAAAAATATATGCCGGGCTATTATTCTTCGTCATAATTATGGCTACCTTCGTGGCGCAGACGGTGATGAAACAGTCTGTGAAAACTGACGGCACGTTCGACACGTGCAGACAAACCACCAGAACCAGGAGATGAAAGTAAAGTCTATTTAAAAACTGACGCGTTTCAAATGAGTTATTTTTTTTTTGGATCGACACTAGTTTACACAATGCTCGCACTATTTGATTTTTTCGGTTTGATTCGGTATAACGGTAGAGATGACCTGGGCTAAAGGAGCCACTTACCATCAGGTAAACTGCAAGTCCACGTGCTTCTTCGTGTAATTAAAATATTTAAAAATATGCTTTACTAAAATTGTAACCAACCGAAAATGTTACACTAGGTTATTATATTGACGACCTCCGTGGCTCGGACGGCGGTGGTTCGCTTTGCGAAACGTAAGGTCGCTGGTTTGATTCCCGCGGCGAGACGAATTTGCCTAATTTGTTTGTCTGGAATAAGCTAACATGAATATTCATGTTATGAACATATGTTCGACTGAGTCGGTACAACCATTACGCCTATTTGTGCCGTGAAACAGTAGTGTTCGTACTACTTGTCTATCTGTGTAAGGGTGTGATAGCCAGCACACATAGAACACGAGGCGTTCGGTCTATGCCCTCAAGAATAGCACCGATTCTGTGATTTTATGTCATGAACTGCAATTGCTATATACCAGCAGGTAGACTGCTAGCCCGTGTGCTACTTCAAAACATTAAAAAAAAATAGAATAGTCCCTAAAAATAACTATATATTTTATTAAGTACCTACTAGGTTGTTAACATTTTATCGTGTATGTGGCAATTTAATTGCTATCCATAGGTGTTCTTTGCTAAGCATTTGGTTTTATCTTCAAACAAAAATTTAACTACCGTACCATAATAATAAATACCCAGATCGTTCCTTTGCCAAATTTTGTTTGCCTATAGATAATTAATAAATATAGCGAAAATGCTTGTAAAATTAATATAACTGTTGAATGGGCTAGAAAATGTATGTCATCCGGTAGTATATACATCTAATTTATTTAATTTTAAGATTGTGATGAATATTTTCATATACTTTTCAGTGCAAAACTTAATTTATTAATTAGGTATATGGATGCAGCAAAAGCTACAAATGGATTTCAAGCGGATAAAAAATTACTAAAACAACAGGGAAAAGGTATGAGAGTACCATAAGCCAGTGGAGACTCCTTTATTTGGATGAGACTGCACACTAGTATTGCAAATAAGAATAAATAGATAATTAATTATTTAGATACATTTATCAGTGGTAGAATCTAACCAGGTTCACCCAGCTGAGTACCACACCTATTTCTGCTATGAAATAGCTCTTATAAGTTGTTTCAACTTGAAGGGTGTGGAAACCGGCACACACAGGATACAAGAAGCCATCATTTTAGACCTTAGACACTTGTGACCGATTTTGAACAGAAAAACCTGTTTTAAGTTAGTTACAATTGTCATGGGCTGCAGTGGTCACATAACATCAGGTGAAGTGCATGGCCATTGCTGCTCTAAATTTCATAACAAAATAAAAAATTTAGGTAAATATTAAAATAAAACACCTACACTATTGCAATATATTATATATTCAAACAAGGATGAGCTGTAACTAATAATTTATTGACATTTCTTTCTTAGTTGCACAGTCCTCTACAGAATTAAATTAATGACATTCCTTTTTAATGAAACGAAGTCCACAGTATCCACATGAATGATCGCCTGGTTTATCCAGATTGATGTAAACACGTGGATGGCCTTCTGGTCCACTACCTCCATCACACCAGACCACTCTCTCGGTAACTTCTTTGGGCGGTATTTCAGCAATAAGATTTACTGCCCAGTTCTGATTAACTTGTTTAGGCGCATTCGTAAATCTAACAAGTCTATAATCATCTGAATCCCATACTTGGCCTGTATGTGTGTCGGTATCCTTAATTTTATTGGTTACATGACGAGATCCCAAAAATAAAATCCTTGGTGAAACTTTTTTTAACAGCGATGGCGCTAGAGTTATTGCAATACTCATTGTAACGCCGGAAAATAATTAAGTGAAATATAAATATAAAGCTGTCTTTTTAGAAACACCGAATGAAATTGCAACAATATTTATTGGAAAAAACCACTATTGACATTTGTAAATGACATCTGACATTCATTAATAAACATTTGAGTTGCCAAGCTTAGAGCATAAGTGTTACTAAATGTATACATTTTTTGGAGAATAATTTAATATCAACATGCTTTTATTAGTTTAACCCATATCGTAAGAGCTAGGTACAGTATAGAGAGAAAGAGAGACTCAGATTTGTTTATACGCGAAAAATATTACCAATATCTATTTTTATTGTTATGAGGCGGCTACTTGACTTTTGTCTGAGATAAGATAACCACCAAAGCGAACACTAGTTAAAAAATATAAATGTAATGAAATCCTTCAAGTCAACATTAAGATTAGAATATATATAAATAATATAGTTTTTTTCCACAGCACTTATTTTTTGTTTATTGCTTTTTTACTAATTTTCTGTAGTTAAATTGTCTATAATTACAGTTAATTTTATTTTGTCATTCTTATTTACATTTTCTCACGCCTTTATTAATATCCTTTGTCTTACAATGTGAAATCTATTTAGTTATTCTATGGTCTTTACTGAATTTATGATATCTGGCTACATTAGAGTAAAGTACCTTACAATACCATTATACTTCTTTACACCCATTTATTACTTGTCTATTGAGTACTTTTTTTATATTATTCTATTTTATGGATAGGAGAATCAAGAACGAAGTATATAATTAAGAAATCATTGACTGGAGTTTATTTTATCGATGTTTAATATACATTAAACCACACAGATATCAAAATTCAAGATGTTTCGTCCTGATGCGCAAGAAAAAATAGTGTTACTTGACGTTAATAAAATAACTATAGAAACGATATTACAAATTCAGAAAGGATTGGAGCCGTATGACATTACTTCCATGGTATTTCTCTTATACGAAGTGCCAAACACTGCCTTGGAGAGATTGATTACGTATCACAGGGTATGTAGAGATGTTGGAATAAATAATCTTAACTTACTCTCTGACTGGGTTTCGTATGCACAGTCCCGATCAACTTGGAGGTATGAATTTTTAGAAGCACTGTCAATTTGCCGACTCCACAATATTATAAAAAAACTGGGATACAGTGTTGACGTTGTTAAGCAACAGTTTAATCCAGACAGCATTCACATCAGTTATTACATCCACAGTATGAAAAAACTGCTTTATATTATATCTGAAAACATGACTTGCGAAAACCTGGACAAGCTTAAGAGTGCTTTGATGTCATACAAATTTGATGTAACTCATCATGAGCATTGTGAAATGGTGTTCTTAGAACTTATGTGTCAAAAATTTATTGTTTTGAATCAAATTATAAAAGGAGAAAAAACAGGCAATGAAAAAATGGAAGTTGAAATGTTAGCAGAGATTATTGAAAGTTTAAGAGGTATGAAAAATTATGCCCTTCAAATGAGAGAAATTGTCAAAAAATTCAATTTTGAATCAAAGTTGGTATTTCCAAATGAATATAGTAATCCAACAACATCTAAAGTTAAAATATGTGACTTACACAAAGAGAAAAATGATGTTAGGGATGTTAAAAATATGAAGGAACAAGATCAGTCACAGATTTTACATGAGAAGAATGTTAAAAAAGTAAAATCAGATTCATTTGGATTACATAGAAATATCTATTCCATAAATAACCCAAAAAGGGTGGGAGTCTGTTGTATAATAAATCAAGAAAAATTTCACCCATCTAAGAGCAGTATTAAGAGTGATGAACACAAAACAGTAATATTAGAAGATCGTTATGGTTCAGACAGAGACCAAATTGAATTGGAAGAGACAATGAAATCTTTTAATTTTATTGTGAAGACTAAATGTAACTTAAAACGAAAAGAGATGATTGAATTTATAAGAGAATGTATAGAGTTTAGTACACAAGAAGACAGTATATTTGTACTGTGTATACTTTCACATGGGGTCAAGGGACATGTATATTCATCGGATTCACTGAAAGTTAATGTAGGTGATATACAAAAATTGTTAGATTCAAGTGATGCTTACCATTTGCATAATAAACCTAAAGTATTATTACTACAATCATGTCAAGAGAATGATACATCTTATACTCCTAAGTTTCAATTGGTTACTGATGGACCAAATAGGCATTTACAAAAAAGCAATTTCCTCATATACTGGGCTACAGCACCTGAACATGTAGCATTTAGAGATGAGAAAAAAGGGTCTATATTTATTCAAACACTCTGCTATTTTTTAAAAAAGTATGGTGCTGTGGAGCAGCTAAGTGACATATGCACAATAGTTACAAACCATGTAACAAATTTCTGCATAGAGAAAGAATGTGAACAGGTACCACTTTTTGAGTCTACATTAACAAAAAAGTTATATCTATGCCCTCAAGTGGACTAGATAATTAATACAGGTATAATAATGATCATAATTGTTAAACTACTAACAACTAAGGGTGAGTTGAAATCTAGTAATAGTTTTTCGACAATCTGTGGCTGTTATAGGATTGCTAATAGCACATTAGCCAGTCTATGCAATACACATAAATATTTTTTTGAAAAAATAAGTTTTCACAACTTATATTGTACATTTCTCATATTAAGTTCCTTTTTTTATTTATTTATTCTTTATTGTACCTTATATTGAGGTAACAAAAATGCAGATTTAATTCCTAGTAGCATTCCCTACCAGTCAACCCCGGGTGATGGCGAGAGATTAATAAAGAATATTAATAGATGTACATATATATATATATATGTCTATAAATTTAATGATGCCACACACAACCTGCAATATGGCATTAATTCTATTAAAATTGTGATTGAACATTATTAATTTTAGTAAATATATTGTAAGAAATATTATTTACCAAATATTAAATTTGTTAATTATATATACTGTTAACTTTCTTGCATGCCAAGGGAATGCAAATGCTCCCTCTTGCAGCTTCCTTGACATACATGCTATTAGATATGTTGTAAAGGCAAATTACATTTAATTAAAAATTAAATAGTCAATCAAATTTTAATTACCTTTCTATTTTTTTATTATACAATAAATTAATTATTACTGAACATTTTCTTTTTTTCTGTACTCTAAATAGTACTGAAATCATGAGATTTTTTTGTAAGTTCCTCAACAAACATCTCACTTGAGAGACACCAAAGTGACAGCATATTTTCAGTGATCATTGAATAATGGGACTTACAAAAAATTTGAAAAATTATCTCTTTATAATAATACAAATGTGATAAAGGATAAGTAGTAATATTAAATAAATTAAACCACAGGACAAAGGTAATAATGAAATAAAAAAGATAACACTTCAATAAAAACTTTATTGGGTAGGTTAGCTATTATATTCAATACAGTCTAATGTATTGACTTAATTATATTTGTAAGGGTGATTATTAAATTGGTATTGCACCTCAATAGTTTGATTGACCATAGGTCTATTAGGAATTCAAACTGAATTTTAAACATAAATCCAATGTTCTGTAATGTCTTATCCCCAATACCAACTATCTCTAATAAAGCAATGATACAGGTTTAAATTAGGCTCATGGCCCTGAAAGCAATTGTCTATTTTTCTGCATATTTGAATAATGCGTAAAGATAAACAATGATATACTTGTAACTTTTCCTGATACTATACATTTAGACCTAAGTAGCTCTATATTAACTGAATAGATTGTTTATTCATTGTTCTTGCTTAGATTGGCTGTTTTCATTTTGTAACTCTTGTCTAATGTCAATATTGGATTGTAGTAGTTCTTTCAATTTCTTATGAATGTCATCATTTTTTTGTTCTAAGAAATCCAGAGCCAGATTTAAGTCATCCAGTTGTGAATCTAATAAATCATATTCTTCTCGAATATTTTCTTCATTGTCGTCTTCCACAGGTTCTATATTTTTAGCATTTTCATTGCTATTCGGCTTGTTTTCTTCGTGTCCAGCCATGATGCAATGCTGCGATGGAATTCTATTAATTTTGCTAATAAAGTCCAAAACAAGCTTATACAGTATTACATATATAAAGTCAATAAAGTTCAATTATTATGTTTGTAATTTCGAAATTATAATCCAAACTATCAAATTGGGTAAAGAGCAACAATGGAGCAATTCAATCTGTATGACATATGTCAATTTGACTTGAAACCATAGACAAAACATACTTATTCTGAAGGAAACAAACGTTATCATATTTCCTTGTATTTATCCGAAGTTTTAACCAGTTATATTTCTGTCCCATTTAATAAGGCGTGAGTCTATTACCATTGACGACCTCCGTGGCGCAGACGGTGATGAGCCGCTTGCGAAACGTGAGGTCGCGGGTTCGATTCCCGCGGC